>JAJOOO010019128.1:0-24898 GCA_029582685.1 Solanum piurae | reverse complement strand
TAGAACCATCAATCCCCCACTCATTTTAAATTTGGACAAGAAAGTACACTAGTTGAAGGAAAACTACTATGCATAATAAAAGTGTGCTCTGCATGCAATCTCTACTTAGTGAAGCAGTAATTCTTACTCCAGAGTCGTAGTGATCTCAGAATTTAACTGTGATTGCTTAAGGGAAATAAAATATCATTTTCCATACATAATAATCAAGGCGTTGACATGAGCTTTAAAAGACATAACGTTACAACCTTGTGCTATCCCGGTTTCATGAGTACTTTTGAGAATAAGCACAATTCTCATAGGAAGCGACTTACTTCCACACTAACATATATAGGGGAAATCTGTCGAGAGTGTTTCTATAAGTTTAACATTCCACTCATATGAGCTACATATTTTCATTAAGAGTTTTTGTAAATTCAACCTTTACAAATCACTATAGGAAACAATGCACTCATAACATAGGGAGGGAGTAAAAAATGTTGTAAATCTTACGGAAAATACTTTCATCATGAACACTCGTACCCGGCAAGGCCAATATCGAAGCGGAGGTGAGTCTATCCTTCAACTCTTGGAAGATCTTCTCACAAGCCTCTGACCACACAAATTTAGACTTCTTTTGGGTCAAGGCCATTAATGGAGAAGCAATAGATGAGAAGCCCTCAACAAATCTCCTTTAATACTTGGCCAACCCCAAAAAGCTTCGAATATCGGTGGGACTTAGGGGTCTAGGCCAACTCTTAACCACATCTGTTTTCCTTGGATCAACCTCTATACCCACACTCGACACAATGTGTCCAAGGAAAGCAACCGACCTTAGCCAAAACTCGCACTTTCTAAATTTAGCATAGAGTTGGTGGTTCTTGAGGACTTATAACACTACCCTCAAATGCTTCATATGATCACCCTCACTTCTTGAATAGATCAAAATATCGTCAATAAAGACTATCACAAACAAATCAAGATATTGCCTAAATACCTTATTCATAAGATACATGAACGCCGCTGGGGCATTTGTTAGACCAAAAGACATAACTAGGAATTCATAGTGACCATATCTTGTTCGGAAGGCTATTTTAGGAATGTCAACCTCTCTCACTCTAAGTTGGTGATAACCCGACCTCAAGTTAATCTTTGAAAAGTAACTCACCCCTTGGAGTTGGTCAAACAAATCTTTAATCCTAGGGAGAGGGTACTTATTCTTTATAGTGACTTTGTTCAATTGGCGGTAATCTATACACATCCTAAGTGAACCATCTTTCTTCTTCACAAATAATACCGGGGCACCCCATGGAGATATGCTTGGTTGAATAAAACCCTTATCTAGCAAATCTTTGAGTTGTTCCTATAATTCCTTCATTTGACCGGAGCCATCCGGTAAGGGGGAATTGATATGGGTTGTGTATCCGGCAAAAGATCAATGCCGAAGTCTATTTCCCGTTTCGGAGGGATTTTGGGTAAGTCATCGAGAAAGACTTCTGGAAATTCCCTTACTACGGGGACCGACTCTAAAGAAGGAGTCTCGGACTCGAGGTCCTTAAATCTCACAATATGATAGATACACCTCTTAGAAATAATTTTTCTAGCTTTTAGATATGAAACGAAATGACCTCTAGGAATAGAGTTTCCCCCCTTCCATTCTAAAACAGGCTCATTTGGAAACTGAAACTTTACAACCCTTGTTCTACAATCAATGGAAGCAAAACAAGCATGCAACCAATCCATCCCCAATATGACATCAAAGTCCAACATATCCAATTCTACCAAATCAACCAAAGTGACTCTATGAGACAACGAAATAGGAAAAATCCTATAAACCCTTCTAGCAACAACCGCGTCACCTATTGGAGTAGAACCGAAAAAGGTTCCTCTAACTTTACGGGAGTACATCAAATTTCATAGCCACTAAAGGGGTAACAAAAGATAAAGTGGCACCGGGGTCTAATAATGCATATACATTAATGGAAAATACTTGTAACATACCGGTGACAACATTCGAAGACCCCTCTTGGTCACTTCTAGATTGGAGAGCATAAAAGAGATTCTTCTTGGGAGCATCAGAATTTGAGCCACTAGGAGGGACTTTCTTGCCCTCTCTCCCTTGAACTTTTAGCATAGGACAATACCTCTTCATGTGGCCACTCTTACCACAACTAAAAGACCCATCCGTGCCAACAAGACACTTGCCATCATGCCTTTTGCCACATTTTGCACAAGTAGGTCTATCAACATAATAACCACCTCCACTACCACCTTGTGGCTTTGGAGTAGGCACCCTCTATGTGTTGACCTTCAGAGTCCTAGAAGTGCTTTGGTTAGAAAACCTCTTATTAAACCTTGGTTTGCCTTGAACCTCATATCTACCCTTAGATGAATTACCATCATCAATTCTTGCCCTCTTCACTTCTCTACCCACTTGTTTGAGCTTTTGTTCCTCGATTTGTTCGGCATGAACCATAAGACGTGAGATGTTCATGGTTGGAATAAACATTGCTGACCTATATTCATTCACCAGAAGATCGGATATCCCCATAACAAATTTGTTCATTTTAGCCCTAGAGTCCGCCACCAAGGTTGGTGCATATTTAGACAATTGTGTGAACTTGAGGCTATATTCCTTCACACTCATACCTCCATGGCGGAGGTTGATGAATTATTGCATCTTTCTCTCCCTTAGCTCTAAGGGGAATAACCTATCAAGGAACGCCGTCTTAAACACTCACTAATCAACAGACCCCACTCTAATAAACCTCTCTTCCTTCCATTGCTCATGCCACACTTGAGCCACATCTTTCAACAGATAGGCGGCTAGTTCTGCCTTCTCTCTTGGAGATACTCCAATAGCTTCAAGCACTTTAAAAAACTCCTCAATAAACCCTTGTGGGTTTTGGAGCCATAGAATGTAGGGTGATTTATTCTTGTTAAATCCCTTATCTTAGAAGCGGTTGTACTAGCATTGGGATTCACTTGCACCGTAGAATCTCTAGTGACTTGAGTTGTTAGAGCATGATTTAAGGTTTGGAGAGCCGTCCTTATCTCCACATTGGTCATAGCTCCCTCCTCATTAGGAGCTTGAGGAACTTGAGGCCCTCGTGGACCTTGGGGAGGAACTCCCTCATCATTAGCAATCTCCTCTTCCACTCTTGTTGCGGCCGCTCTTCTTGTATTCATATTCTTATATGCACAAGAAAAGGGTTAGGAAAGGGACTTCATAGAGTAAAAACTCTGAGGTACGACTAATGAGAAATCAAAGAAGTGAATAGTTCCTAAGCATCTTATAGCCTCTCATTCATAAGTGTGGCGCGCTTCACACTCATGAAGAAGACTCTACTAGACGTGGTTCATGAGACATCAACCTAAAAATTATCCCAAAACCTTATGCTCTGATACCAAGTTTGTCACGACCCGTGTTACCCCCTAGGAGTAACACAGCGTAATTGACCCCGAAGGGATCGCATACAAGCCCTTAGCATATTCATAACATAAAGGCATAGAATAATACAAAAAAATTAAAACTTTTTACAATAGAAGTAAACTTCTTCAAATAAGAAAATAGGAACTAGACATGTCTCAATCACCATCTAGAACATAAGAGTACAAATAGGGACAATTCCCTTTACATCAATAAAGTTCCCAACAATGGGAAATACAATGTAGTCTAGACCATATGAAGTAAACTAGAAACTAGAATCAATAGCAACTCGTCCTCGAACTTGAGGACTCACCAAACCTAGGGAATAGTCGACCCAAGCTTCACCTTGAAGAACATAATAGGTATCAACAACCAGAACTTACACTCATAGTAAAGTAGAAAATATGGGTTAGCACAATTAATTGTACTAAGTATGGAAGCCATGCACAAAAACCTTAAAACATGCATAAAAGGGACATTTAGTTGAAATCATGCCTTTGTCAAGTTTGGAAACCAATATGCACATTTATGAAGAAACATAAGCCAAACCAACACATAAGCAACCCAAAGCCACACTAGTGCAATGCAAAGGTAAAGTCCCATAACCCTACCAAATGCTAAGTATCACATTTAGGTCACCTACAACATACATATCTTACCATAGTCATAGCCAACACACATAGGTGTGAAGACATTCATATTTCATAACATTCATACATACCTTTTTCATACATATTTCATAAGTCATCATAACATCATAAAATAAGAGAACCTTAAGACAACCCCTCTTAGAGTCTACTTGTGCAAGACATAAGTGAAGTCCCATACCCCCACTCATACTAAGTAGTACCCCTTAAGAAGTCATAGTTAAAGTCCATGTCCTTACCATAATTCACATTCATATTATTTAGGGAAGACTTGCAATAACCGACATAGACCATGTGAGCTACATGGAATCCGGTGTTCTACCCCCATACCGAAAGGAGGTGTTCTACTTCCCTAAGGTAGAACTAACATAATAACTTCTAGGTGGATCCACTAGCTAAGACCTATGTGGGCACATAGTTATGGAACAAAGAGATTTCTACTAGAAACTTGGACTTGCTAAACGTAGAAGGTTTTCATCTCATGAGATATCATACACTGGGAAGGCGGACTTGCTAAACGTAAAAGCCTCCATCTCACTTTCATGTCCTCTCGGTGCTACGTATTATTCCCTTTAAAGTCACCATTAGTCTTTACTTAGGTTTATATTCATTAAAACATACATTAGGCACTCATGCCAACATATCATCATAATAGATCATAGGTTCCTTAAGTGAGAATGCTCCTTTCACTTTAGAAACACTAGCATCTGAGTACACCTTTCACATTGTAGTCGTATTGTGATCATGAGAATGTCCTTTCAATCAACACATCAAGCTTAACATAAACATACATACATACTTCATACATAATCAAGTGCATAGGGTATAGGGAAGAAGGATATTGCCATCACTATCACCACTACACAATATATATATAGCATCATTACTATCTAAGTACATCCCAATCTTATACATAATTCCCATAAAGAGACGTAACCTTCATACCTTTGCCGTCAAGGGTCTTGGAATCACAATCAACCCAAATATACACAATTACTATTTAATATAGGAGGAATTCATGATGTAATAGCTTAATTAACATAAACATAATCAGTTGTCATATCCATAATCTCAACCAACCCATAACATCAATTCATGATTTATCAATATGGGGGAAAACATGGGTCTATGGGGAATTTCGATTGAACAACATCAATACTCCATTAATCCACACACAATTTACCATAACCAACCATATTTAATCATAATTAATCAATAAAATTCATTTAGGAAAGAGACCCATGTTGTAGATTCAAAAATCCTAGATTTGGGGATTTGATATCTTGAAAACATAATTTGAAGGGGCTCCTTGGGTGATAGCTACCCAAGGATGAAAAGCAACCATACCTTGTTTAAGAAATTTCAAGAACTTTGGGGAAGAACCTTGAAACTCTAGCAACCCTAACTCCAATGTCCTTTTCTTCTTCTTAAGTCTAGAGAGAACTTTTGAGAGAATGTTGATGTTCTTGGGTTTATTCTTTTATTAAGTGGGAGTAAATAAAATTGAAGGAATTTGACCTTAAAAAGTATATATACTTGTTAGGAATAGAGTGGGAAAGTGTTGGTTAAAGTTTTGGAGAGATTACTAAAAGACCCTCACTTAAACTTCAAAAACTTACCTTCCCAACGATGGAGCTCGCCCTTTGGCACCCTTGGGTAGCCAAATATTACAGTAAGCTCCCTAAATGGGCAGCTCACTAGGCGTAGGGGTGGTCTTTTGGGCGAATTGCCAACCCTTTTGGCGACCCACGACCTATCTCGCCCATTTTTCAACACCTAAAGCTAAGGGAGACAGCCCACTAGGGTACCCAAGTGCACTTTGGCGCATCGCCAAGTCACTTGGGTGACCATGCTGCCAATCACCAACCTGTCCAAAGAGAAACAAGGCCTCCTTCACCCTTCCTTGATAGTTTTGGGTCCTTACCTTCATCCTAGATGTTTACCTCCCTCATTTTTAGATTTAGTCTGGTCTTAAACATCTCTTTAAGTTACATACACACACACATTAGTTCTAATTCAACCTAGACACCAACTTGAAGTTGTATCAACCCACACGATGAGGCTCTTGTTTAACCTATTGATTTTTTGGGTTGTTACATCATAGGCGTCCTCACTCTCAGAACCATGGAACACAGGCGATTTCAGCTTCAGAAACTTAGTCAATATTTCGTGCTCAGTACCAGTCATAATAGGACCCAATAGGGGACGGAAAAAGGCATCAGTGCTTAATGCTCCACCCATCTTGGGAACTGTAACAACAATGGGGGGATTGGCTAGGGGTTGAGCCGCTTGAACTATGGGAGGGACTCCAGGGCCGACCAATCCCTTCAGAAAAGTCATGATCTGCTGAGCTAACACTGGGTCTAAGAGAGGAATACCTGTAGTCTCAGCCTGTACCTCCTCCTCTGGTCCAAAATCCTCCTCATTTTCGATTTCCACATTCTCTTGTACCTCTTCTTGGGGCGCAGGAGGAGCCTCTTCCCTGGGAGCATTTTCAACTGGGGTTCCACTCCTGGCGGGTACTACCCTTCCTCTTCCTCTACTCCTGCCTCGACCGCGGCCTCTTGCTGCAGGCTCCTCAGCTGGCTCATTGATGGGGGCTACGGGAGTGACGCCATTGTATCGTGTGTTAACCATCTGCAGACAGAAGAGTGAAAGGAATTAGATACCAATTTTGGATCACCCGATACCAATTGGAATCAAGTCATAGCACCAAAGAAGAAGAAAACAAAGAGATTTAGTAAAGTCCTGTAGCCTCTCGAAGAAAAGTGCAGATGTCTTCGTACCGTTCCGTAAGATTCTACTAGACTCGTTTTGGTACAATGAGATCAACGAACCTAGGGCTCTAATACCAACTTTGTCACGACCCAGTCCGCCATGATTGACACCCACACTAACCCTCCGGTGGGAAAACGATTACTACAACCCAACGAAGCAACTTAATGAAAAACTAAGCATTTAAAGATATGTAAGCAAGTTTAAATGATGGATAAAATCGGAGTTCCCATAAACTCCAAAGGTTTTAAATAAATAATTAAACAAACTATTGCGGAAGTCAACCCCTAGAACCTGAAAGTCATTACACCAAAACTCTACTAATCAACAAGTCTAAGAAAGAGGGGTAAAACCCCGAAACTAGACATAAGAATAAATCTAACTATAAAGTCTGAGTCTGGAAAAAATGGACTAAACAATAGAGGACCCATGGCAAGCTGGAAGAACTGGCTCACCCTTGAATCCGGTCTCGATCAGTTATCTCCTAACTAAGGTCTGGCAGTAGCCGCCTGAAGATGCCATGTAATAAAAAATGAACGAGCAAGTGCAGTATCAGTACACAACCACAATGTATTGGTAGGATCACGCGGCTACTCCAGTAAGCGAAATACAAGCAGGCAATTATAACACAGTAAACACACATATACATAATACATAGTTCAGTTATCATTTCAGGGGCAACATACAAATTCCCAATATCAATGACAGGTAAACATGAATGTAATAATCACAAGTGGCCCTCTCATGGAACCACACCCAAACTCTTAGTGTGTCAGAACGTGACACCCGATCCAATATATATATATATATATGTGTCAGAATGTGACACCCGGTCCAATATATGTGTCGGAACATGACACCCGATCCAATGTATGTGTCGGAATGTGACACCCAGTCCAATCAGCACAACCACAATCACAACCACACCATAATGAATAATACACATAGTCACATAGTCAAGTAACAAGTTCATGTCATGTAATTATTTGGACATAATCATTTCGTTAGATTCAAATCACATTTCCCTATTCACATACACACATGCATACAATGAAGCAATTAACCGGCATAAATCACACAAACAGGAAATTGAACCATCACCTACCTCAAAACAAAACTTGAATCCTCCTAAGACACTTGAGCCTTCCCTTTCCGGATTCATTCCGCTTGTTCTTGGTCTAAACATAAGTAATTAACGCAGGGATCAATAAACAAGGCCTAATTTACCCGAATAATAATCAAACTATCAATCTAAGGCCAAACCCAAGATCCTAAAGTTCAATTAGGGCTTTTCCCACCATTAATTTCAAGCCAAAACCCTCCCCCAATGATCATTACCCAAGATTCTAAGTTCTAAGAATCGAATTATGGATTAGGGGAGTAATAATCTTACCTTTAGTGCTAGAGTTCATGGAAAACTGTCAAGAAACTGCCCTGGGTCGTCCCTTAGCTCTAAATAACGAAAATTTGCAGAAAATAATGTTTTTAGGTCTTTTCCCCGATCTAAGTCGCGCCTGTCCCGCCACAGTAGGACCCAACCCACCACAGTAGGACCCAACCCACCACAGCAATCCCCCCTCCCCGGCGAAACTAACTTTGCCCCGACGGCTTGCACGGAGATAGAAAGTCAGAATTTGAGTTTCAAGCTCCTATTTCGCAACACACGTTCAACCCTTGACATTCAGAAACTACCCTTTCACACCAAGATCAGTGTCAGGAATTCTACTCGTCCGAATTCGATTCTGTAAAGCCGTACAGGCTCCTTAACGTCTTGGCTATCCACTCATGTGATCAAATTAATAATTAAATCCCCCATTCAATATCAGATTTCCCTAGACCTTACCTGACTCTGATTTCGTCCAAATCTGGAATAGGCTAGAAATTTCCAAGTCACTACTCAAAAGTTTTCCGGCCCCAATTCTTTCTCCATTGGTTTTTCCATAACGAAGATAACATGTCGTTATAGATATTACCAAGTTGTTTTCTTATGCAACTTCGTCTAGTAGTGCTTCGTCGTAACTTATCGATTTTGTATTAGATCTTCAGAGCCCCTATTATAATACCCTTCAAAAGCTTACTTCTTTTTGGGAGTTCTATCATTAAATTCCTCTTAAATATACAAAACCAATCAATCTTCGTTATGATTCTCCCACTACGACTAAGTACTACTACAATAGTCACACTTTCATGTTCTTAAGTCTTCATATTTTCTTCAAAACCTTTCGGTATTGAAATATTAACAACACTTTCATGTAGTGTTCTTTAATTTACCCAACATCACTCTCACTACTTGAGGTTGTAGTTTTCTTATGTATTATAATGTTTCTCCCACTACTTAAATTCAATGGAACGTCAATTATGACATACCGATTAGATGTTATTGAGCATCTGAAATTACAACTAACTCATTTGTTATTTCTTTGTTCAATTCCAGTAAAACTAGTTTACTTCTAGAAACATCGATTACTAAATAGTCATTTTCTAGAAATCTGACAGTTGTCTTAACAATTACCTTATTTTCGTTAGGAAAATAAAATAAATCTTCTTTCATTGTTTTTGGATATCCAATCAACACACACATTTCAATCCTGATTTGAAAGGAATTGAATTCAAATGTGATATGTAGTTCTTAGAACATATCCCAAAAGAAACAAAACAACAATGAATAAGCCAATCATTAATATTATCATCTTCATAAGTGTCTATTTCTTTTCTCTTTTATGCCAATCTATTTTAGAGTGTCTGGTGTAGACAATTGAAATGCAATTATTCTATCAGAAAAGTGACTCATCAGCTATGCATATATGTATACATCACTACAATCAGATTGCAGGGACTTTCAATATTTTACATGATGCTATTTTCATTTATCTTAAAATCTTTTGAGTTTATCAAGACATTCTGACTTACAAATCATCAAAGAAATATATATTCATATCATGAGTACATTTATGAAAGTCTCAGAATACTCAAATTCACCTCTTGCCTGAATGATCATTTACTGCATAAATCATAATATATTACTTCTAACTTATCACTACATTTATTTCCTTTTTTAAGAGGAAAGGTCTCTTAGTCATTTTTATTTCTAAACATGACTCACATGTTGGTAGTTACTTCACTTTCAATGAACCGTAATGTCCATTCTTTAACCAACCTCAAAGTTCTATCCATAATTAATGACGTAGACGCTAGTGTACATATAAGTTTTATTCAATTTAAAACTTATGAGACAGATTAATACAGTTCAATTCATGAGAGATAATACTAATAAATAATTCATACATCAATATACCATAAGAGATAACATATTTATCAAACTCAATTAATGAAGAGTTACAAAAAAAATACATTAAGTATCCATTTATTATTTAGCTAGAAACCGAAAATAGTTTCTTCTAACATGAACATATACAATGCATTTTTTTTTTTGAATTAATATCTTTTCTCTATCGAAAGAAATACTTGAGTAGTAATAAGTGAGTCCACAAAGTCTATTGAGAATTTGAGATATAATAGATTAAATAGATCATAATATATTGAATAATCCTAAATAACAAAATGCAGGGCTCATTTATACATATATATACATGCATCTCAAATAGACAATCGATATTGGAGAACTACTCATGCAATACGCATGTACAATGACCGATATTCACTCCATAAACTTATACAAATCTAACTCAGATGAAGAGTCTACTGTTAGCTTAAGTCAAGTGAAAATCTTCCTAATTACATTGATCTGATCCAATAATATCGTGTCGGAACGTGACACCCAATCAAATAATACCGTGCTGGCTAGTGGCACCCAATCCAAGTATATTGTTAATTCGTTTGTCATTCTTTATCATCTCTATCCACTTTCTTAACATTATTTCACTAAGTCTTCTTTATTCAAGGCATCGCTTTAATAAAACAAGTTCAGGATTATGGATTTCGCGGTCTTGAAATTACAAATCAATCATAACAACACACGAATTATCCAAATCACAACAACCAAGTACATAGAAAATTCCACAATATCACTCAATGACTATCAATCACTATTAAGAGTCTCTCTATCACATAAAATAAACCATAACCTACCTCCACCGAAGAACCGAACAAGAAAGCTACTTCTCCAATACTTTTCCTTTCCTCAACGCCTCCGATCCTTTACAATATATCAGGTTTATATGCATAATTTGTAAGTTAACAAGTCTATAAACTCTCATATTATTCTACATCTAGCCTAGACCAAAAAATTCACCTAATTCTATAATCAATTTCCTAAAGTTTAAACCTAAGGGTAAGTCTTAATTCCTCCAATTAGCCTAACCTTAATGGTATTCAAATAATACAATACACCTAATATTTAATTACCTATTTCCATAAATTAAAGCTAAAAGTATTTTGTGATAACTAAATAAATTATCTAAAGAAGAACATCAGTGGCAGACCACGAAGAGTTGACAAGCTAACATATTCCAATATTTCAACTATAGGCATTAATCCATCCTACTATTAGCCTAAATCATTGTCCAATGGCATGACAATGATTGGGGACATGAGAGCCATCCAATTCTTTACCTAAGTTTCAATTTCCTTACTTTACCACCGACTTGTTTCCAACTTTTCTTATTCAACCTTTTAATTTCTCTTTAGAACAATCATTATCACAGACTAATTAAAATATGACCTAAATATATACACGAATTCACATGAATTTCAACACAGTAATGAATTGCCACGACCGTAAACACATCTGCATAGCACCCCCAATTTCATTCTTTCCCCAACATTATAATAATAATGATAATAATATAATTTATACCAATATTCCCAATACAAAATTTTGGCGGATGATTTACCTGAAGTCTAAGTCGCTCGCGTTCTTCTTTCGTTCACACTGCTTTCTTTTATTCTCTTCTTCCACTCTTTTCTTTTCTTCTACAAATTATTTTTTACCCTAATTATTATATGACTAATAATAAGAGTGGTGAAAGTGGCCCACTACTAGTTTTAATGCTATCTTCTTCAACCACCAACTAAAATAAATTATTAAAACTACCCCACTAATTTCATAATTGTAGTTACGAATAGACCAGAATACCCATTTAGAATCTATCACAAAGTATTTTATGAAATAAAAAGCTCTAGTACTCAAAACGACCAAATGGATCGTTACATTAGATACCAATTTACCCATCGATCATCCTCTAACGATCAAAACAAGGTCAGGGTAAGAAAGGGTACCTGAATCGATATAAAGGTGTGGATATCTTTTATGCATATCAGCGTCAGTCTCCCAAGTGGACTCTTCAAGTCCCTGACCTTCCGGTATGCATACTCCTTCTGCCTGCTCTAAGTTGAATGAATTTTATCTTCTCTAACGATTGTCTCAAAAGATCATTAACGCAAGGTCTCACCTCACATGCATCAAACTAATCAATTGAAGACCTACACCTCCTCCTATAAAGTGCCTCAAATGGGGTCATATCAATACTCAAGTGATAACTATGGTTGTATGTAAACTCAACTAACAACAAAAACTATTCCTAATAACTACCAAAGTTAATCGTACACAAGTCCACAACATATTCTCAAGGGCTTTGACAGAACCATCAGGAAAAATATTTTCTCACATAACAATGATAAAATCCTGAATCAACACTGGTTATAACCAAAAGTGAACTTGAACTAACCACCACACACTCATAATGCACAAATCTTATAGATCTTATCAATATTTCCTTCTCACAACATAAAATTTTCACGAGCTTGAGTTATAACATTTTGATCTTTAGACATCAAATACTCATCTAGGGAGAATCAAATTTATATAACCCGAAGAAGGAAATGATCAAGTAATCACCCATCGAGCGATACACCCAAGCATACAAAACCTCTAACAAAACTGTCGAAATTCTAGGTTAGTAGTTGTGATTATAGATAATCCTTAAGAATGTTAGAGTTAGACCCAATGGTCCCCACATTGAACCACACATAATCAAAATATGACCGCTATGACTAGATAAATATGAAGACCGTTGGCCAACTGTAAATACCCATGATAGCTCTTCTATAAATTCTCATAAGCAAGGTGGTACATATAGAACCACTTGAATACTTCAACAACACCAACAAAACACCAAATATGTCATCTGAGATAACCAAGTCTGCCTTAACATCCTACCCAAACAAGAGGACATCACAGGATCGGTACATCCAATCTATCACTAGCGATCCACCCACAAAAGTAAAAACATGTGTGGGCATAATTAGTGAATCATACTCCAAACTATATACATAACGAAATAGGTGGTGACATAAGAGTGCACAGAACAAAGGTTGAATAACACTAAATCCTTCCTTTAAAGATCCCATATCAAACATTTCCATTCAGTTGACTCCATTTCTTTGATTTTAGCTACCCACAATCTACCAGTATTATCCCCATTACGATCGTTCCTATACTCTATTTATGAGACCCAACATACTCATCTCCTCATTCCACTGAAGCCTACACTCTCAATATTAACAACCATCATAACCACTCCGGCCATTTACCTTAGTATAAACGAACACTTTTAAGTGGGACCCTTCTTTAGGTCCGTTAACAATCAAAAGGAACAAACTTTACGTCCCAAACCATGCATAAGTCCTTCCAAATGCTCAATAACCGATCCAATTGATCATTTCTTACTTTACAAATCCATAAGTTGACAAAACATACCACCAGAAATGTAGATTTACAATGAAAAAATTGAATTGTGAATCTAACTGTGTAACCCAATCCCTTTTATCAACATTATCTTATACCTTGAAGATTTTTATGAATTCATGTATCTTAGCTTATAATTGATCACCTCTCCATCGACCTTAACATATCCTTCACTAAAAAATCAACCGTACTCATTACCAAACTCAAAACCACAAAAGAACTTATCATCACACTCGAGTTGAATGTATGTACACTCTTTTCTCAAGTGTTATCCAATAGTTCTTAACTAATCTCATGAACCCGTGACATTATTACCATAACCATATAAAAATGGATGAAACCACGAGTCTCTGAACCAATTCTCAACCCCACTTAAGAGACCTTTTTTACCCTTGCAATCATAGAAAAATATATTATTGCTCGCACATCCTTCCGAAGGCTATACTACATCCCACTAATTTTATTTATTTTTTCATTATGACTCTATTTCTATTCGAGTAGTGTCTCAGCATCTCCTAAAGCTTTCAATACAACCATGTTACTCACAAAATATTAGAAAACCACAACCTTAGATACTCACAAGTCATTATTACGAGACAAAATTCATTTAACCAACAATCTTTATTATATAGTTGCATCTCAATCACAATTCATCACGAACTCTTATTACCATCATGGTCAGTTAGCCTTTGCATCATTACGAAGTCAACCTTTTCATCGACATGACACCTCAAACCCACTTATACCAATCAAATTCAAAAGACTAACCTAATTTTATATTCACTTTCTTACTAAAATCTTCAATTGCCTTCACCCAAGATACTCACCGGGACTCCCTTTACCCATAAGCTTGTCATTTCGGTATCAATCCACTCTTTTGGAACTTAAGATAAAATCACCAGTCTTCATTTAGAATCCTCAAGATACACTTCACCACCTAAATGCATTAATACCGAACCAAAGATCCACCACTAAAATCTTCCTTAAAAATAGTGCTTAACCCAAGCATCCGTAGTAACAAACTAGTTGGTTTTTCAAATGTGAATGCAACACTGAATCTCATTATCTTTACATGTAATACAATTGATAACTCCTTAAGTAATTAGTAGTCACACTTCACAATCCATGTATTCATTTCCATATAACACTAGTTACACACCAAGTTCGTTAGATCCATTACTAGAACACATCATACCTATCGAGAAAATCATACCCAAATAGCCCACACATTTCTACCCATTGAATAACTGCAAAACATTATCAAATTCATTCTCTCTATAGGCCAAGCGATTTGCATTCTTCCTTAGATCAGGTGATAACAAAAGTAACACACTTCATAGCTCTAACCAAGTAAGCATTTGTACTGTTGTAGTAGTCGTAGCATGACCCTCTTTGATATATACTCAATCAATGAAATTGTGCTAGAGATTCTGACCTCAATTGGCATAACATAATTTGATCATTCGCTAAGTAACCCATACATGTTATGATAACTTTACTGACTATGTTTTCCAAAGTAATGATATTCATTATCTAGTTGTCTGTTACAAAACTTCTTGCATGCTGTCACCTTTGTAAAGTCATATGCTTCACCCCTCTACCTCATCACAAAATCAACAACTTCCTAAAAAGATTTTTGCCAACGCAACCACCTATAAAGTTGAAATATGCTAATTGACCTCAATCCCTTCACATGCGGCGAATTTGCTCTTTCTGTCTGAAGAAAAGTTGAGTACCATATCTAGATAAAGCACAAAATTTGTCTCCATCAGTAAGAGCATACATCTTCCCTTGATCCATATTCAGGATATCATCTCTTCTCATATTCCTCAAAATCTAAGGGATATACTTATCCATGATAAAGTCAGAAAAAGCTGCAAAGTTATAAGTAGTTCCATGACACCACCACCACAATTTGACGTATCTCTGGAACTAGTATGCCATGAACTCAACACCAAATCACTCTACTATATTCATCTTATGAAGTAGCTCATGACAATCAACAAGAAAATCATAAGCATCTTCAAATTTAGTACTAATGAAGAATGGACATTTCAACCTTAAGAACTTAATAAAAAGAGGTTACTAGTCATTACATGTCCAAATTTAATCGGGAAAGCATGTCTATTTTCAAGGGTGTGTCCTCTCTAGCTAGTGTTGGTGTTTACACTTCTGTTGCTCTAGTTCTTACTATATGTGAATATCACGACCTAGGGTATCACCTTTTGATCTTATCCTTAGCTTTTTTTCTCATATACAAGGGAACATTAACCTTTAGTCACACATGTATTGGAAGGGCCTTCCAAGCTACAATTCAAACTAAGGATACATCATTAGCATAAGTCATAAACACATTCATTAAATAGACCATCATAACATAAGAGAACATACCATGAATACCCTCAATGCATACTTGTGCAATGCATGAATAAGACCCCATAAATATAACCCATGCTAAGTAAAGCTTCTTGAGTAACCATAGTTCATAATTCATATTCTTGTTGTGGGAATAAGCCTTAACCGACTTAGACCATGTGAGCTTAACATGAAATCCGGTGTGTACCCCATACCGAAAAGAGGTTGTCCTACTTGCCTAAGTTAGAACCATAATCTTAGCTTAGGTGGATCCATTAGCTAAGTAACCTACAGGGGCACGTAGTTTATGGGATAAGGAAATTACTACTAGAAACCCAGACTCAATGAAGGTAGAAGGTTTCCATCTCATGAGATACATACTTTGGGAGCCCGAACTCAACTAAGGTAAAAAGAACCTATTTGGAAAGCCAAACTCAACTAGTGTTTGCTTTCATTGGGAAGCCGGATTGAACTAGCGTAAATCCATCTCATATTCAATATCCACTCGGTGCTAAGCATAATTCCCATTGAGTTCATATTAAGTCTTGACTTAAGTTCATATTTATGTAAGAATGTCGTGACACTCAATCCAACATAACTCATACTATAACTCAGTAGATCATGCATGAGAATAACCTTTCACCACCCATGTCTTCATACAGATTCAATAGGCTAAAAAGCCTTTCAACCGTAGAATCAATATATTGTGAGAAAACCTTTCACATCATATCATATTTATGCATAAGTATGTATATGAGAATAACCTTTCAACAACACAACAACTAGATCATGAGCATATTCACTTTACTCTCAAAGTATTATTAAAGCTTGTACATAACCTTCATAAAACATGCATACTATAATAACTTGCTCTTTCAAGGTCAAAGCTCATATCAAATCAACACATATAGAATGAATACTTTAGACATGGATAAAATCATAATTCAAGTAGTTCAATTACTACAAGAATAATCTCCTACTTCATCTCCTTGAGGTGCAAAACATACTTTCAATCATCACACCTAGGGTTCAAGCACTAGACATGGATATCATCCTAACTCATGCGATTGTATCACTTCCTACATTCAAACATTCATGAGGTAGATTAGGTGGGTAAGGTACTTCCACAACAATTCTATCTAATAGTCTACCATAATCATATAAGCTTCACTATCAAAGCCTTAACATTAATAATTCAACATATTAGCTTTTACTCTCAAGGCCCTAGAAATCATCATTCATACTACAAGCTTTACTCTCAAGCAATACCTCACATGGTCCTCATATATGCCTAATTCTCAAGACAGTCTAACCACATGCTTCATTCTTAAACAATTCTAGTCACTTCATCATGTAAACTAAATCTCAACACTACTAGTCATAATTCATCATGTATACTTTAGTCTAATTCAATTCATGTTTAGGTGTTCAACTCTCAAGAAATCCATATCTAATTACTTCAATTTCAATTAATCTATCATGTATTTCATCAATCTTAGAAGATTACATCTAAATCCTCAATTTTCCCCTTTCATGGCATAAAACCCACTTACTTCAATTTCATCTCTCTATAAATGGGTTAGACATGTAAACATGTAATTTCATCTTAAAAACATGATATACTACTAATTCAATCATAAAATCATTATCCACTCAATTGGATCAACATACAACAATACCCACAATATAAGAAGAAATCCTAACTAGAATTGGGGTTTGATTTTCACAATTGGGGGAAACATGGGGATTCATGGATGAAAGGAGTCCATGAATGAATAAGCCATCATACCTTGGATACAAATCCCTCACAAATCTTGGAAGATTGGAGAAATTTGACCTAGCTTGATTCTCTTCTTCTTCTTCTTTTTTGAGTTTTCTAGAGAGGGAATTTTTGAGAGGATGAACTTTGGGATCTTTTGGGGTTTTGGAAATAATTACTTAATGGGGTGGTTAAAGGGTTAAAATAGCTTATATAGGTGTACTAAGACTATACAAAACGACCTCACTTAATAACCACCTAAATAAGAATTTACCAAAACGACCCTCACTAGGCAGCCTAATGCCAAGCACCATGGCAGGCTCCATGAGCCGTGGTCCTGCTCGTGGTCCTTGGGCAGTGGCTAGGCTAGGGTGGCTTCGCCTCCAAAATTCTAAGGCATCTTCATGAGCCTTCCCACGAGCCGTGGTTTTTACCACTGGCCGTGAAGTGGATCGTGAAGGTGAGCCATTCTTGGGAAGCTCAAGAAAGCTACTGCTTTAGCCACCACGAACCACACCACGAGCCGTGGCGGTGGTCATGAAGTGGGGCAATGCTAGGAAACCTTGGGGCAGCCTTGGCCCTTGGCTTGGGCCTTGCCCCTTGGCTTGGGCCTTTGCCCCTTGGTCTTGGCTCTTGCCCCCTGCCTTGGCTCTTGTTTCCCTCACACTTAGCCCTAGTTGGCCTACTAAACTATGGGGTGTTACAATATTTCCTCCATGGGAACATTCGTCCTCGAATGACAATCTGGACACCTTACGGAAGTAACGACTCAAGACTAGCAGCCCATCATGCATGCAACATCAATTAATGCACAATTCAAAGGAGGAAACTTCAACTCCATCTCAAACATAATCAATGCAACATAAGGTAGTAGGAACTACATCTAACAACCCGTTATGCATGAAAGCTCAACATTTTTCATAATTTTAGGAGGAACTACCTTCTCCAAACAAAAAGCATGCGCAACACAATATCATGGAGCCAAGATGCAATTTACTCTCAAAAGCATACTAAAGCATGTTCATCAACTCAACTCATGAAGTCAAATAGGTAAATCATACTAAATGCACAACAACATAAGGAACATAAATCATGTAAACTCATTTTCTTACTAAGCATGAATTTCTCAAGAACATGCATCACATAAGGAAATCATGGAAACATACAAATCACACATGACTTGACATAAAGAGCAAATCATGAGGTACTCATCATCTTAATGCTAAAGGAGGAATACAAGGAAAAGGATGAGTATATCGGGACTTCTTATCGGCCCTTGGCCTCCCAAGTAGGACCTCACCTAAAACTGTCACTAAAAGACCACTCCTTAACACTTTGATGGAAGCAACTTCCCTGCTCTTCTATTTCTTAACTTGCCGGTCTAAGATCCCTACCGGTATTTTTAAATTAGAGAAATTCTCATTAATTCCTAACTCTTCTTAAGGAATTTATGAATGTCGGATCTCCAACACCCTTCTATGCAAAATACATGGAAAACTGAATATACCGGTGCAACTCACTAAGCAACTCTAGTTCACAAGCAATCTTACCAATTCCACTCAAGATCTTATATGAGCCTACAAAACCGGGACTAAACTTCCCAAACTCACTATACCTCTCAAGGTGAGAATTTCAAGCCAATCCAAATCATGAACATCACAAACACTCAACGACCTTGCTATCTAAGCACATCATCTCCCTTGGGGAGTTAGCCTACACAGACTCTTCTAAGCATCATTTCTTTTAATTCTAAGGTCGGAGCAAGTTTTCACTACGCCTTCACATCTATCACACAAGATGATTCTAAACCATGGTGAATTACACTTCTACCCTTCTTAGAGGAGTCTACTCACTCATCACATTTAGGCATTAGCTAAACACCCTATTCACCAAATCTATCCACATACCTCAAAACTGATCATGGCTAAGTCGGGTTCTACCATCAAATAAGATAACCCTAATGCAACCCATCCAAATCAAAGGCAACATCAAAGTCTATCATACCAAGTCTATCAAGTCACAAAAGACAAGAAACACCAGAATCTAAATAAGCATAAAACACATACCGGTAACAACATTCGGAGGACACTATTATTCACCTCTAGCTTGGAGATCATAAAACCTAATTTTCTTTGGAGCATTCACACCCGAACCACTTGGACCGGATGAAGTGTAAGGTTGAGACCTACGACGACTATCCCCTTCATTTCTAGCAACCGTAAGGCCATGCCTTATCTTGTGGCCCAACTCACCACAACCGAAACAAACTTTAGAACCCGCTAGGCATTTACCCACATGTCTCCTATCACACCTACCACAAAAAGGCCACAGGGAATCACTACTAATTCCTTGTGGTCTAGGGTTAGACACCTTACTTTTACTATTCTTAGGAGCATTAGAGTAATCTTTTCCGGAGGACTTCACATGAGAGAAATCACCATCCTCATTTCTAGACTTCTTTTTCTCCCTAGCTCTCCCTTCTAGTTTCTCTTCCTCACTTTGTTGAGCATAATCCATAAGACGAGAAATATTCATATCATGATCGAGCATGGCCGTATGACATTCTTTCACTACCAAATTGGACACACTCAACACAAACTTACTCATTCCCGACCTAGGATCAGACACTATAATTGGAGCATACTTAGACAATTGGGTGAACCTCAATGCATATTCTTTAACACTCATATTACCTTGCCTAAGGTTAATGAACTCAAGAACTAAAGCTTCTCTCATCTCTAAAGGGAATAACCTATCTAGAAAGGCACTCTTGAACCCTTTCCACTCTATGGGACCCATTCCTACTGGTCTAGCCTCTTTCCATTGATCATACCATATTTGTGCAAAATCCCTCATTAGGTAAGCGACTAATTCCGCCTTGTCTACCGGAGTCACTCCCACAAAGTCCATCACCTTAGAGACCTCATCTATAAGCTCTTGAGGATCTTTCTCTATCTTTGACCCATAAAATTCTGGAGTTTCTATCCCGGCCTGATTCAAAAGTTGAAAGCCAAACCTAAGCTTCTCATTAGTCATATTCACAACCAAAGGGTCAATTAGAGCTTGAGAAGGAACTTCTTGATCCACATTGTCTTTCTCATTCCTTCTAATGTTAGCCCTTATAGTAGTCATATCCTCAAAACCATCGGGCATGGATTACGAGAAAGACCTAATAGAGTTAAACTCTATGGCACAACCCAGAGAATGAAGAA
This sequence comes from Solanum piurae, assembly GCA_029582685.1. NCBI lineage: Eukaryota > Viridiplantae > Streptophyta > Magnoliopsida > Solanales > Solanaceae > Solanum > Solanum piurae. Next base: position 4,038 of record JAJOOO010019128.1, on the reverse strand, counting down.
GTGAAGTTTCCTAAACATCCAATAGCCTCCTATTCATAAATGTGGCCTGATTCACACTTATGAACAAGACTCTACTAGACATGGTTTGAGACATCCTAGGACCATTCTAAAGATTGTGCTCTGATTACCAAGTTTTTCACAACCCAGGGGTACCCCCTTGATGTAATATGGCACATAGAACCCCGAAGGACTCCATGTAATCCACTTATCATATCACAACATAAGATAATAGAAAAGTATGGAAATATAAAACATTTTTCAATACAATCAAGGTTTCATAAAACAAAGAGGAAGTCTTTAACATTGTCTCAAATTATCTAATACATGGAAGTCTTAGGGACACATCCCATACAATAGTTCTAACATAAAAATAAAGACATAAAAGGAAAGGGTGATCAAGTCCTCAATGCTATGAGGACTTTTCAAAACTTCTCTTCTTGATCTACTATAAACCTAGACACGAGGATGGAAGTCAATATTGCCGAAACCTACATTTGATAAGAATGTAGGCAAAAGTATGTGTTAGTACAATAATGTACTAATTATGATGACTAGTATAAACCATCAACATAAGCATATAAGAGGCATTAGTCAACATAAGACACATACTATAATCATAAGAGATAATAACATAAGTCATAAGCATAAGAGCCATCATCATAAGACATAGGCTATAATCATAAGAGATAACAACAGAGCCATCATCATAAGACATAGGCTATAATCATAAGAGATAACAACATAGCCATAGTAATAATCAATGCATCTAGTATAACATAAGATAATAGAAACACTACATAAGTCACCTCAAGGCAAGCTTGTGCAATGCATGGATAAGACCCCATAATACCACCCTTTCTAAGAAAATCACTTTAGGTTCTCATTCACATTTATCACCTTTTGATCTCATCCTTAACTTATTTCTCATAGACAAGGGAACAATCACCTTTAGTCACACATGTATTGGAAGGGCATTCCAAGCTACAATCTAAACGAAGCATACATCATAATCATAAGTCATAAGCAAGAGAACATATTATGAATACCCTTAGAGCATACTTGTGCAATGCATGAATAAGACCTCATAAATCTCACCCATGATAAGTAAAGCTTCTTGATTAACCATAGTTCATAATTCATATTCTTGTTGTGGGAATAAGCCTTAACCGACATAGACCACGTGAGCTTAAAATGGAATCCGGTGTCTATCCCACACCGAAAAGGGGTTGTCCTACTTGCCTAAGGTAGAACCATATTCTTAGCTTAGGTGGATCCATTAGCTATGTAACCTACGGGGGCATGTAGTTTATGGGATAAGGAGATTGCTACTAGAAACTCGGACTCAACTAAGGTAGAAGGTTTCCATCTCATGAGATACATACTTTGGGAACCCGGACTCAACTAAGGTAAAAGGAACCCATTTGGAAAGCCGGACTCAACTAGTGTAAAAGGTTTCATTGGGAAGCCAGATTCAACTAGCTTAAAAGCTTCCATCTCATATTCAATATCCACTCAATGATAAGCATAATTCCCATTGAGTTCATGTTAAGTCTTGACTTAAGTTCATATTTATGGAAGAATGTCTTGACACTCAATCCAACATAACTCGTACTATAAGTAATAACATGAAATCAACTATAGCACTTAGAAGGTAGCAAGTAATGAGCAATATGAACAAGTGACAACAACGCTGAAACAAGTACATAATCAGTCACAATATCAAGAACACAAACGAGGACTCATGCCTCCACACCACACTCATTTGGGGAATGGATTCTTTGAGATTGAGTACATTATGTTATTTCAATATGTTTTCCTTTAATGTAACGTGCTGGAACGGGACACTCGATCCACTAATATCGTGTCGAAACGTGACACCCGATACAATAATATCATGTCGGAACGTGACATCCGATCCAATAATATCTTGTCGGAACGTGACACCCGATCTTATAATACTGTGTCAGCTCGTGGCACCCGATCCAAGTATATCGTTAATTCAGTTGTCATTATTTATCATCTCTTTCCACTTCCTTAACAATATTTTATTAAGACTTCTTTATTCAAGCATCGCTTTAATGGAACAAGTTCAAGATTATGGATTTCGCGGTCTTGAAATTACAAATCAATCATAACAACACATGAAATATCCAACTCACAACAATCAAGTACATAGAAAATTCCACAATATCACTCAATGGCTATCAATCACTATTAAGAGTCTCTCTATCACATAGAATAAACCATAACCTACCCCCACCGAAGAACTGAAGTCAAGCAAGCTACTTCACCAATATTTTTCCTTTCCTCAATGCCTCCGAACCTTTCCAATCTATCAAGTATATATGCATAATTTGTAAGTTAACGAGTCTATAAACACTCATATTATTATATGTTTTGCCTAGACCCAAAAACTCGCCTAATTCTATAATCAATTTCCTAAAGTTCAAACCTAAGGATAAGTCTTAATTCCTCCAATTAGTCTAACCATAATGGTATTCAAATAGTACAATACACGTAATATTTAATTACCTATTTCCATAAATTTAAACTTAAATTATTATGTGATAACTAAATAAATTATCTAAAGATGAACGCCAGTGGTGTACCACGAATAGTTGACAAACTAACATATTCCTATATTTCAACTGTAGGCACTAATCCACCCTACTATTAGCCTAAATCATTGTCCAATGATTGGTGGCATGAGCACCATCCAATTCTTTACCTAAGTTTCAATTTCCTTACTTTACCACTGACTTGTTTCCAACTTTTCTTATTCAACCTTTTAATTTCTCTTTACAACAAACATTATGACACACTAATTAAAATATGACCTAAATATATACATGAATTCACATGAATTTCAACACATTAACGAATTACCACGATCGTAAACACATCCGCATAGCAACCCCAATTTCATTCTTTCCCCAACATTATAATAATAGTAATGATAATAGTATAATTTATACCAATATTCCTAATACAAAATTTTGGCAGATGGTTTACGTGAAGTCTAAGTCGCTCGCGTTCTTCTTTCATTCACGCTGCTTTCTGTTATTCTCCTCTTTTGCTCTTTTCGTTTCTTCTACAGATTATTTTTACCCTAATTATTATATGACTAATTATAAGAGTGGTGAAAGTGGTCCACTACTAATTTTAATGCTACCTTCTTTAACCACCTACTAAATTAATTATCAAAACTACCCCACTAATTTCATAATTATAGTTATGAATAGTCCAAAATACCCATTTAGAATCTATCACAAATATTTTATGAAATAAAAAGCTCTAGTACTCAAAACTACCAAGTGAATGATATCAGAGCTATGGATTAAAAGAAATATATTAAGAAGAATACTAGTAGAAAATTAAAAAAAATAAGAAGAAAATTAAACAAATTATATCCGGAATACAAACAACTCAATATCACAAAAACTGATAACGACAAATTAGATCAATTACTAGATAATATATCTAAAACAGAATATAAATATATTCAATATTTAAAGAAATAATGAATAACGAGAATAACGAATATAGACAAAATCTTACTAAAACAATTATAGCAAAGAGACAAGAATTAAGATATAGGCAAAATAGACTTAACAGTAATATATTTGCAGGAATTTGTAAAAAATCTATAGTAACACAAAGAAAAACTATTTTATATCTATAGATACAGATAGAAAGTTTAGAATATAAACTTCAACACAATCTATAAATGAATAAGGAAGAATATGCCATAGAGGAAAAAAACATATGAAAACTATGACGGATTAAAAATAAAGATAATATTTTCTAATCTAGGAAGAAAATATAAGAAAATAGGTGACAATCTACGTTTAATGTTAGAAAAAGAAACGGTAAAACTAGAAGATAGTTTAACTGCTATGATAAGAATAACAAAAGAAAATGAAGAAATAGATAGAAAAACGGAAATTGAAAAAATAAAACAACAAGAAAAAAAGGAAGTACAACAATTAGAAGAAGTAAAAAATACTAAAATAATAGAACTAGAAAAAGAGCTGGCAA
>JAJOOO010019127.1:0-34633 GCA_029582685.1 Solanum piurae | reverse complement strand
GATCATCTTTTTTCATTCGTCCTACCGATGGACATACATTCAAAATCCTACCGATGGATCATCTTTTTTCATTCGTCCTACCGATGGACATACATTCAAAATCCTACCGATGGATCATCATCTTCATTCGTCCTACCGATGGACATGTATTTTTATCCTACCAATGGATCATCTTCATTTGTCGTACCGTAAGAGATTCTACCTTTTTTCCTGTAATTTTGTCTCTACTAATGAGTTTCATCTTTGTTTTTTTGTAAACATCCAAGAGGATGCATTCTCAGTTGAGCCATATGTGCGGACTACTTCAACAAGGACGCACCACAGCGTAGAACCTTTTGGAGTCAAGTTCAGGATCGACTTCCACCACATTCCAACCACACTTTTATATAAAGGTCATGTGTTCAGCCAAAATCGGGTTTGTCAATTTTTGTTGTCCACGATTTATTTTATCAATCATATCCAACGAAAGAAACAGCTGTTGACACACAATTTTGGCCTAACATTTTTCAAAATTCGTAAGTTTTTTTTATTTAATAGTTAGCGTAAAACCCTTAAAAGGTAATAATCTTTTGGAGGGAGAAAATAGCAAAAATATGGAATATTCATTTTTTATAATTTTAAATAAGTTTATCGATAACTATCCTTATTTATCAAAATTTAGGATTTTTTTTATCAGTTAATTTTAAAATTACATTTTTTACATGTCATTAGTTACATTCATTATATATTTTTTAAATATTCATTTTGTTTGTTACATTTGTTAATATTCATTTTGAAATTTGGACAGTCTAAAAATTCATTCAAATATGGATAAAATTTGCATACACAGATTAATCGATGATTTTGGGCCACAATCCCAAGCCCACGATTTGAGCCCATTATATAACATTTTCCTATTTAAGTTATTGATTAGGTAAAAAATGGGGGTGGATGAAATTTTTAGGGATGTAAGTTAGAGATTTTTTATTCTTTATTGCTCATTATTTTCCGGCAAGTCACCTGAGTTCCGCCGGAATCCGGCGAGTCCACCACCCAAAACCCCGTTCATTTTCTTATTTTTCCAGCAGCTCACCACCAACAACATACAACCAGTAAACAACCATCAGAAAATCAAACGACTACCTCCATTCTTCTCACTGCCACCGGAGAACCACCCAAACACCACCAGTTTCCTTTCCCTCCAGCCACCTCCGATCACCACTGTTCTCCCTCAAAACCACCACCAACCCAGACCCAAATCGTCTTCGGAACCACCATCCAAATGACTACTTGAAACTACCAGTAAACTCCATCTTTTCCAACCAGTAACCAGAGCCACCATTACTCCTCCCATCTTCTTCCTTCTCCACGTCACCAGACCTCCGAGACCCCATAAGATTCAACATTAAATTCCAACACCAAAACCCACCAGATCCTATCACCAAACAACCAACAAAAACAGACCCAAAACCCCTCGCGAAACCAACAAAACCCCAACCCAAAAACCACTTTTCCTCCTTTCCCTTCATGATTTAGTTTGTTTTGCAGGTGTATCAGCTCCGACCTTCAATTCTGGCGAAAGACAACAACAACTAGATCGCGATTTACACCTCAAACCCGTAGCTCTGGCGGAACTCCGACAACTAAAAAATACCACGACCTCTCGTTTTGCCTTTTGGTACACTTTTAAGCTTCTATTATTAAATTTTGATGAATGTTTGCTCCTGTTGGGTGGACTGATATCATTTCATTCTTATTTTTTTGTGTTTTGGGTGTTATTCGATTCTTCCATGGCTACTCCATTTTGATTTGTTCGTTGCTTAGTTTGAAATTAATATTGTTACATTTAATTATTGATGTTTAATTTTGCATTAAAGTTGACCATTTTGTTATCATTTACATTGACTTTACAGTTGTGTTTCATTTTGTTTTGACTTGTTATTTTTGAATATTTTAAATTTGTTATAAGTTTGATTCAATTGTGTGTTTATTTATTTCTCTGACTATCGTTACATTTCATTTTTTAGTTGATATTTTTATGCTTAAAGTTGAATTGTTACATCATTTACTCACTGTTTTTTATTACTCCTAATATTTTTGCTTTGGTATTTGTTAATAATTCCATTTGTTATATTGAGGTTATTAGTGGACTAATCCGAATAGTTTTGATTTATTTTTCTATGAGTTGTTTAGTTGCTCTTGATTAGATGAGCTTTTTTGTGGTACTTTGTTGTTAACCTTATTATGATATTGACTAGTTTAATGTTAAAATTGGCCAATGAAATTTTTTATCCATCGGTTTTGGAGGCCTCCACATTGCAAAAGACGGAAATTTAGTTTAAGTTTGTATATTTTATTGTTTAAAATTGGCCGATGAAGAAATTACCATCGATTTCAAAGGCCTTCCATGTTAATAAGACGGTTTTTAATTTTAAGTTATTATTTGAGTTATTCATTTTGATTCATATTTATTTAGTACTAACACTTTTATTAAGTGTCTTTACAAGTACACGAAGCTGTTTTCCATTTAAGCTATTCAAAACGGAGTTCAAATTATAATTTTTATTTAGTATTGTTCCTTATTATTGTTTTATTTTATTATTTGTGTATATTACTTGTTTATTATACTTGTATATTTATTTTTATCTCCTCCTCAATTGAAAAAAGTGAATTCAGTCGGGACCCACATTTGTGGATTTCGAAGGATGCCTAACACCTTCCATTCGAAATAACTTGAATCCCTTACCTAGAATCTAATGGTTTCGTAGACATTATTTTAGTTAGTTAATTAATTGGTTTCCTAGTTTTTCCTAAAATTAGGTGGTGACTCCTTGAAAATTCGTTTATTCTGAAAATTAATTTAAAATTGATTTAATCGATTATTTTTAAGTCACTGCGACGTTTCGCCCTATTTGAATAGAGTAGAGATGTAAACAGATACGACCTAAACACCATATTCATAAGGTCCATGAATGCTGGATGAGCATTAGTCAAGCCAAAAGACATAAGAAGAAACTCATAATGACAATTAAGGGTCTTGAATATTGTCTTTAGAATGTTGTTTTCTCTTACTCTCAACCGATGATGGCCAGCTCTGTGGTATATCTTATAGAATTAAGTGGCACCCTGAAGTTTATTGTAAAGAACATCAATTCTTGGAAGACGATCGTTGACCCCTAGAATTGGATGAATTGTCTTTGAAATGTTATTAATCAAAATGGCGTCGCTGCCAGGGAGTGGTGTTGATTAAGATTCTTTTGTTAAGTTGAATTTTGTTCTTTTTAGTTATAGTTGAATCTACTTATTTTTAGTTTTGGTTTGTGTGTTGCTGTTTTAAACAGAGGAAATGAGTGTCAACGGAAGCAATGGTAACCAAATGGACCACCAAGATGACATCGGTAACCTCAATGATGTCAATGAGCCGAATGTTAATGACCCTCATATGATGGGTGGAATTGGTGCCATTCGCTTGCCTCCGGCTGAAGGGAACGTTGTGTTCCACATTACAAGACCATGTTGCAGCTCTTGCAATTGAAAGGGTTGTTTGGTGGGTTGGCTCATGAGGATCCCCATGAGCATATACGAAATTTTGTTGATATTTGTGGGCCGCTCTCCTTCAAGAACATATCCCAAGAGTCGGTCCGGTTGATGTTGTTCCCATTTTCTTTAATGCGAGAAGCATGTAAGTGGTTGGCTGAGTTGGCAAGAAACTCCATAACTTCGTGGGAAGAGCTTGTTACCGTATTTCAAGTGTGATTTTTCCCACATTCGAAGATGATGACACTTCGGGATAGTATCCAAAGATTCAAGCATTTGGAGGGTGAGACAATTCATGAGAGTTGGCTAAGATTGAAGAAGTTGGTGCTGCAATACCCAACTCATGATTTGCCCGACAACATTTTGTTGCAATATTTTTACTAAAGCCTTGATTCAGTGAATAAGGGCGTAGCTGACCACTTTTTCTGGGAGGTTTGATGCAACAACCTTACATTATAGCAGGCCAGCTTTTGGATGGTATGACCACAATTAATCGGGCTTGGTACACCCGCGAAGATCAAGTGTCCCCTCTGACTTTTAAATTGACCAAGGAGCAGCTTGAGAAAGACCAGGAGAAGGACCAAAACATGGAAAAGATCATGACCCAACTTGACATTTTGTCCAAAAATGTCATGGGAGCTGGTTCTAGAAGTGTCAATGTTGTGGGTGTGTAAACCTTGATGAGGCTAAGTTTGAAGCGTTGTACAACGAAGAGATGAATTTCCTAGCCAACCAAGGAGCTGGTTATCGTGCAAACTACCCGAGGCAGAGTGGTAACTAAGGTTGGAACATGGATGAAGGCTGGAAAGATCATGATAGAGAGTGGAGCGATAGAAACCCCACTTGGAAGGAAAAAGATGGGGAGAAGGATAGGTATGTTCCTCCCCACGAGCGCCAAAAGCCCAAAGATTCTGAGGGTGGCCGATCTGAGGATATGCTTTCTCGTATTCTCAACAAGGTTGAGGGGTCCGATAAAATCTTAAAATAGATCAAGGAAGATGTATAGACCCTTAGCCAGAGGGTTACCTCCCATTCCATCTATATCAAACAGTTGGAGACACATATGGGTCAAATTTCGTCTTATTTAAACCTGAGACAACAAGGAGGGTTGCCTAGTGACACTATGGCCAACCCTAAGAATGAAGTTTGAGTGAGGACTTGCATCGTGCCACGCGTTAACTAAGGCGCTTCTTGGGAGGCCACCCAAGTTTTACTGCTTTCGTGTTGTTTTTTAAATAATCGTGTGTTGATTTTGCAGGTTGAAGTATAAAATGAGTTTGAAAAGTGCAGGTTGGCGAGCAAAAAGCCTAGTCGGTGATTCACCGAAGAGTTCGGCGATCCCGACATGGACCGCCGTTGGGTCAAGAAATTTTTAGAATGGAGTCTGTAAAACTCGGCGAACCCATGGACAAGTAGGCAAATCACTGAATAGGTTGGCGATCTCGACTTTGTGAGCCGTTTGGACCCCCACATTAACTCGAGGTCCAATAAAACTCGGTGAGGTAAGTGACCACTTGACGTGTCACCGAGTGGTTCGGCGAGAAAGGCTAATGTTGCCGAAAGGGCGAGAATTGTCGAATTTAAAGGCCAAAGGTTCATAAGTTCAAACTCTTTCACATTCCCTCACATATTAACTTCCCAAAATCACACCCGCACTATATTTTCCCATATTTTTGTGTTTTTGCTACTTTTTAGTCATCAATTGTGTGTTCGGAGTTGGATTCTCTACCGCCTAGCTTTTCAAATCTCGTATTTGACATAAAAGGTTGGTTTTCCAAATCTCGAACTCGTATTTCACAGTTTTACTCATTTGCAATTGTTTTTCTTTGAATGATGTGTGCTGGGCCTCTCTGAATCCATGTTTGTGTGCTTGTTTGCCAAATTGAATTTGAATATCTTGCCTAAAATGGTTAATTATTGATTTCCCGAGTCTCGTGCCTTAAAATTTATCATAAATTATTGTGTTGTGCTAAATTGTTGTTGGGTCTAATCAGGTGAATTCTGAGTAACCCATAATTGTGCTAAATGATGTACTTTGCCTGATGATGGAGAGTTTGATGTCATTCTTAAGGGCTTAAGTCGTCAAATAGCCAATTTTGACCAAATCGGGAGAAGTCTGAGTACCCCAGAGGCATGGGTCTTACAAGTTTGAGTCTAATTGACTTAGTGTATGTTTTGATTTTGTTTTTGAGGGCTACGGGGTTAATTTTGGAAGTAGGACCGTTGGGAAGTTTTGCGAGCTAGGTCGAGCTCGCTGAACCATTCGACGGTTCTCCGAATCCCCCTTGATAGCCTTTAATTTCATGCTAATCATGAGTTTTGATTCTGCAAATTTCGGCGAGAAACCTGAGTTCATCGACTGCACTCGGCGACTCGCTAAAAGTCTTCTTTGATAGCCCTTTCTGCGCCCCTAACACTTAAAATACACTGTAACTTTCAGCGGGCTGGTCTTTGCTCGCCGAAAGGCCCCTCCCATCGCTGACATGCCAATTTTTTTGAGAATTTTTTAGCCAATCCTTCCGGCGAGCCTGATCTGGGTCACCAAAGTGATTCAGCGACTCGCCGATCAGTTCGACGAGTCCGTCTAAAACTTTGCTTGAACTGTGCCTAACTTTATACGATGTGTTTGCAGATTGGCCAGAACAAAAGTGGAAGGAAGAGACATGCCGCCCCTCAAGAGAGCTAATGGAATCATAATCAATGAGGATGCAGCTGCATCCAGGGTAAAAGCGACAAAACTCCCCACCACGGGTGGGAAGGGCAAAGGGAAAGGTAAAGTACCTGCTCCTACATCACCGGAGGTCAGCTTCGATAGTGACAAGATATATGCCACTCACCTCACCACTTTTGAGAGTGAGGGTGAGCACCAAAATCCTCGAGCTACCACTTCTGAGCATGAGAACGATGAATTATTGTCAGCCCAGAGAGTTGAGCTGTGTTCCAAGAGGCTGAATGATTCATCTAGGATCACAACTCCACAGGACACTGCTTTTCCTCTTGCTCCAGCACAGGATGTAGTCCTAGCACCACCGGTACAGGGTCCTCCTCCCCGGTCTATGAACAAACTAAAGACTGTGGGATTGAGGACCATCATTGAAGAAAAAATGATCTCTATGAATGAGGTGATAGACAAATACCCCGAAATTTGGCGCACCATAAAGGCCCGTAAGTTTGAGATTTTTAAAAAACCTCGGTGCCAATATTCCAAATTGGGTTTGAGAATTCTACACCGCATATGGAGCCCTAGTGCCACAAAGGAAGAAGCAGGTTGCTAAATTCAAGCCAGTTGATTATGTCGTTGTCAGAGGAAGTAAAGTGTTGTGTGACAGTACTAACATAAATATTGTATTGGAGTGCACCGACAACATTGCAGACGCCTACCAGTACAAGATCAAGACCAAGTCCTTGGAGAACATGAAAAGCTGGCTAGCGCCTCTCATATGTGATGGTACTCATAGGTGGTTGGAGGCAGGGGCTCCGATAGAGAAGAAAGACCTCAATGTAGCAGCGAGGTACTGGTTTGGCTTTATCAGCAGCACTATCATGCCATCTCAGAATGACTCCATCCTACGCCACACAAAGGCGGCTTGTCTTGGCTCGACCATTGCACAAGAGCGCATAAATTTGGGTATGATCGTTGAGCAGGTGATGGCCATGAGGGCCAAACAACGCCAAAATTCCCTCCCCTTTCCGCTGCTAATCATCGAGCTATGAAGATGGGCTCAGGTACCTCAAGATAAGAAGAAGGATGTGGAACTGATTCCCACAACTTCTATCGACATCCGGAGGATTAATGCGGAGTACTTAAAGAATGAGGCCAAAAAGAAGAACGCAGCCCTGGTGGATACATCCCTGATTGCAGATATTGATGCATTACCTGCAGAGGCACTTTTGCCTAATCTGGCCCTTGGGCCTTTAGGTATATTTAGCACTGCCACTTCCATGATGCCTAGTTCCTCTGCAGCTCCCTTGCCTCCTAGGTCTACTGCTGCTGTTGGCCGACCCCCACTCACCCAGGCTGCATTACTACGGATGAGGCAGCTATCCCATTCTGCTGATAGATGCGCATCCATACTTAAGGCCACCATTCCTGGCATGATTGAGAGGGCCCTTGATGATGTTGTGACACCCCTGATTGTAACTATTAATGCCCTTGCAGCACATATAGTGTCGTGCGAGCAAGGGCAAGGGGCCACCGATGAGGTGACGACTCTAAAGGCCGCTATTGCTGAGCTGAGGAGAGATATGGACTAGATGAAGTCCACTGAAATGCCAATGATTTTTGGGAAAGTAGAGATCCCTGATGTGCCAGTTGATCCAGATGTGCCTCCGGCTACCACTTGAGATGAGGTTCGAACTGAGGAGGTAGCTACTGCCGAGTCTGAGGCTGAGACCGATGAGGAGAAGCTGGGTGTTGATGATGAGGCTTCTTATGAGGGACTGACAGAGGTTGAGGAGGTGATGATAGATTCACCCGTATAGATTTCTTTGGCAGATACCACCATGGCCGGATCGAGTGTTACTGATACCCCAGGCACTGATGCCCAAGATCAGAGTATTGCACCGGGCACTGATGCCCTGACAGATGGAGCGAATGCCTAGACAGGACTTCTCTTTACCTCCCTCTCTCACTTTTATTGATTTTTGGATGTTTTATTGCATTTGAGGACAAATTACTTTTTGTTTGTGGTGGGGTGAGGTATTTCCATACCTAATCTTGTGATTATCACTTTTGTTTATATATTGGGTTTTGTGCTGTAAATTGTGTTTTGGAACTGTGTTGTGGATGTTTGAGCTTGTGGCTCCTCGTTTTCATTCCAAATGGTTTTTGGACCCTTCTGAATTTTTTTGCCACCTCTTGATTTTGTTTGAATGTGGCTATTTTTGTGAAAATTTGAGTGTTGATCATGATCAATACCGATGACTTGGATATTTCTCTCAATCAAACAAACATGAATGTGCGGCTACGATGAGGCCAAATGAAGTTGCATAGGCAATATGTGGACTCTTTGCATCTCGTTTAGACTAGCCAATTATGGAATTGATTCTATTGTGATGAACATTGCACACTAGTGAAAGTGTGGAGTCTTGTTTGATATTGCTGTCAATGCCTTGTGTGATGAGCTTACCGTGAACCATGTGTGATGACACATAGAAATTTTGCCGTTGGTCCGGTTGACTAAGTGATACAAGATCTTGAAATGATCATAGGCAACAATTTTAAAGAGTGAAACAATTTGACATTATACCTATTTTGTGGCCAACCATGTGAGTGTGTGAACTTTACTTGAACACCCTTTGAGCCTTATCCTATTCTTGGAAGAAACTTGATGAAATTGTGACCTTTCTTTATCCATTCACCCATAATCCTCATTAAGTGTGGTTTGTTTGAATTGCCAACTTAGGCCAAAAGCCTAAGTTGGGGGTGTGGTGAAAAAAGAAGGTAAATAAAGAAATGCAAAAGAATCCCCCTTGATCCATGGTTTTGAGAAAGATGGAACCCCTCCATGTAAAAACAACAAGAGAAAAAGAAACGAAGAATGAAAAAGAAAAAGAATGAAAAAGTTGTGGAATAAAGTTGTGGAAGTGCAAAAGAAATGGGGTGTCCGGTATTCCATGAAAAGTGAATAATAGGGTGAATTTTGAGCATGAATGAGAATGTTAAAGAAAAGAAAAGGAAGTGTTGTTCATACCACATTTCATGAGGATAGCAACCACTGAGCCTAAATGGCCATACCTTTACACTCAGCTGTTACGAACCTTGAAAAGACCTTTTTGATCTTAAGTGAGCTGAAACGAATGTTGGTTGGAAAATAAGGGCAAACCTATGGGTGAAGTCATGCATGTAATCATCTTTGTGAGTGTGAGAGTTGTATGTGATTCTGAAACTATAATTTGTTGAACAAATGTGTTAATATGGAATCATTCTTTGTGTGAGGGCATTTGAGTACCTTTGTTGAGTTTGAACTTGCATTTGAAGAAAGTATTGTAAACTTGAGAATCTTTGATAAGGGTGAGTTACAACTTGAATCTTTGAGTCTACATTTGATCCTTGCTTGAATAAGTTGAGTCTTGTTGTGTGCATTCATGATTGAGTCTTGTATAGCACTGTTTGAGACATTCTTTTTGAACTGCTGAACTAGAGTTTTACTTGAGGACAAGCAAAAGTTTCAATTGGAGGTGTTGATGAGTTCGAGATTTGGACTCATTTAGGGATTTATTTACAAAGATTTAGTGTCCTCAAATGCTTATTTTGTGCCAATAACTGATGTAAAATCCTTGATTTTCAGGATTATGGATAAGGAGCAAAGCAAGGACACTAAATTGCAAAAAGGAACAAAGCGAGCTGAAAGAAGGAAGAAAAGAGAGCCTGGTGATGTTTGAGTAATCAATGACACAACTTTCAATGCAAGTGTCTACGATCGTGCAATAGTATAATAACCCAACCAAGGGTTGGGGTCGAGTCCCAAGGGAGTGGTTTTGAGAATTAATAGAAAAATAAAATTTAGTTCTAACTAGTCGTAGCTAAAGACATTAACGATTAAAAACATTGTAAATTAAAGGGGGACACAAAAGTGTCAAATATCGATTTGGGGTTTTTGTCACAAGTATAGCAACAATAGTAGAAATAACAAAGTAATCTATGAGTGAGAGGGGATTCTTGGGATGTGATCGGAATACGGGTTAATCTAAATTGTTGGGTACATGCTTTCAATAGAGAATTTATAGAGTAATAGTGACTAGGCTAAGCTATACGTGGGAATAAATTCTCTCTCGAGCAACTTACCCCGTTTCAAATGGGTTCCTCTCAGACACCCACTTGCCGCATGAAGACCAGCCTACGCCTTACCCCACTCACTTTCTCGAGCTGAGTGTTCGGATATGGGACTAGGGTTCACTCTCTCGAGTTGAACCTCATGTCAACCCACTCCTTAGGCCATTAATCTAGTAGTCTTGGTTTTGCGACCTCTCTCTCAAGCAAGCCGAAAACACATAAATAAACTTGTATTTGCAACTACAAATTTGTTAAATTCATCCACAACTACAAGACGAAATCACCATTAAACTACATCTAAACTATCAGCAAGCAAGACCTAACAACAATCTTAACCCATATTCGCTAAATCACACCCCAAGAATTGGGTTTTTTAGCCACACATCAAGAGATAGAAATTTATACCTAAATGAGCTTGCATTAAAGTGGGTATGGAGATTTAAGTCTTGCTTTCCTTCAAACTTCAAATACCTGAAACTTAAGGGTTTTCATCAGATATTGAGATAAAATAAGCAATTAAGGACACAATTTTTATTAAAATATAGCCTTAAATGAGTCTAATTTGTGGACTCATCAACACCCCCAACTTAAACTTGTGCTTGTCTTCAAGCAAACTCAAGTTCAGCTGTTCACAAAGGGTGTCTCAAACAGTGCTACACAAGACTCAATCATGAATGCACACAACAAGGTTCAATTTGCTTATGCAAAGATCAAATGTGAACTAAAAGATTCAAGTTGTGACTCTCCAATATTGAACAGTCTTGTGCTCACAATACTTGCTTCAAATGCAAGTTCAAGCTCAACTATAGTGTTCAAACGCCCTCACAGAAAGGATGATTCCATATTCACACAATGGTTCACAGTTAAAAGCTTCGGAATCAGATGCGACGCTCACTCTCACAAGGAAGAACACAATGCATGCTTTCACCCATAGGTTTGCCCGTATTTTTCGATCAACATTTGTTTCAGCTCACTCAAGATTAAATAGGTCTTTTTAAGGCTTGTAATGGGGCTGAGTGCAAGTGTATGGTAATTTAGGCTCAGTGACTTTCATCCTCATGAAATGTGGTGATCACAACACTTCCTTTCCTTTTCCTTCATCATTCTCTTTAATGCTCTTAAGTCATCCTATTATTCACTTTCCATGGATTGTTTGGGACCCCCATTTCCTTTGTACTTTTATTCCACAACTTTCTTTTTCATTATTTTTCTTTTTCTTTCTCTTTTTTTTATATGAAGGGGTTCCATTTTTCTTAAAACCATGGGTAAGAGGAGACTTTCCTTGCATTTCTTGACTTCCCCTTTTCGTTTTACCACACCCCAACTTAGGCTTTTGGCCTAAGTTGGCTATTCAACTAACCACAATTCAAGAGGATTATAGGTAGTCAAGTTTCTTCCAAAGAAAGGTAAGCCTCAAGGGGTATTCGAAAGAGGTTCACACATTCACAAGGTAGGTCACACAAAGAGGTTTATGTAAAATTGGCTCACACTCATAGAAGTTGCCTAAGATCATATAAAGAGATAGCATCACTTAGTTAACTGGACCAACGGAGAAAATTCTAGGTTCTATCAGGCATGGTTCAAAGTAAGCTCGTCACACAAGACATCGACACCAAAGTCAAACAAGACTCTACACTTTCGCAAGTATGCAACGGTCATCACAAGAGACTCGAGTTGATGAATGGCTAATCACAACGAGATGCAAAGAATTCACATATTGTCTATGCAACTTCATTTGGCCTCGTCGTAGCCGCGCATTCATGTTTGTTCGATTTAGAGCACTATTCAAGTCATCAGTATTGATTGGAACCGAGACTTAAATTTTGCAAAAGAACAGCCACATTAAACACACGAGAGGTGGCAAATTTTTTTGGAGAATTTTTAAAATTTTTCGGAAGGGTCAAAATCATTTTTGTAATTTAAAACAAAAGGGAGCCAAGAGCTCAAACATCCACAGAAAGCAGTGTAAACACAATTTATAAAAAGAACAACCCAGATATATACAAAACGCGAACATTGATAACACACAAAGGTGGGTCTCACCCCTCCACAAATAAAAACATTTGTCCTTAAATGCGATTAAAAATACTCAAAAATAAAAATAAGTAAGACAAATAGGAAGGTAAAGAAGTGATCCTGGCTATGCGGTTTCTCCATTTGTCAGGGCGGCATGGTTCTTCTGTGACTTTGGGTGTAGACCTTCCACAATTTTAGCATTAAAAATAAGGTGAGGTGGGGACGTTAAGCGAGTTGTTGAGTGATTCAACAAGCTCTCCATAGCATCACTAAACAACCCAATACGCCTATTTTCAACCCACTTTCTCGAATGCTTCACATCCACCCTGTTTCAATTTTACTCAAGTGCTATCCAATTCCTACGTACTCAGCGATATCAGTCCGAATCGCTGAATTAGTTGGCGTGTCACCGAGCAATCACTTGTTTTTGCCAAGTTTTACAAAACTTTCTTGTAAACTTGGGAGTTCAAACGGTGGTCACCATCGAAATCGCCAACAAAGTCGGTGATGTGCCAATAATTTCACAAGCTCACTGAGTTTTACAGGTTTCAATTTTGGAGATGATTGAAGCTAAATGGCAGACAAGGTCGAGTTCACCGACCTCTTCAGCGACTGGATTTGTTGCTTGCTACTCTGCACTTTTCGAGCACTTTTCACCTTTCAACCTATACCACAACACATCATTATTTTACCAATATGCAAATATAAAATATTAAGGGGTTTTGGGTTGCCTCCCAAAAAACACCTTAGTTAATATCGCGGCATGACACAAGTCAGTAACTATTCTTCATTTTCTGAGTCACCCATGTTGTAATTAGGCGAGTCCTCGGTGAATGGTGGGTAATGACCTGATATCAAATGGCCAATTTGAGCATCCTGCAGCTGAATAGTCATGGAGTGAGAGGTTGACACTTTGTTTAGCATTTCGATGTTATCCTTCATCTCATTCAACATCTTCTCATGTGCCTCAATTTTTTGTTGAATGAGTGACAGAGCTTCATCATCCTGGACACCTCTCTGCTTCTTCCCATGTTTACACTCTCTAAGAGAGGAGTGCTTTTCTTTTCCCATGGCTTGACTTCCAATTCTGTGACTCGGGTGGATAGAACATTCAACTAGGTGACTAGTGCATCCCACTCCTACTTCTTTTTGGCTTCTTTGTTGGCTTCTATCATGCCATCAAGGAGTTTTGCTACAACGTCATAGGGCTGGTGTAGCATACCACCCTAGCAAAGTTGATCGGCTATACCTCTATTTTCGGGTCCAAGACCCCTATAGAAGCACTCCAGTAGCCCCTTGTCCGTCATCTCGTGAGATGGGCATAGTTGCAGCACCGCTTGAAACTTCAGCCACATTTCCTGAATTGACTCATCCCCTACCTGTTTAAATATCAGGAGGTTATCCTAGAGGTTCAATAGTTTCAGAAGGTGATGATCCGTGTGATTTCCATAATGATATTCCATCCTTAGTTCCCTTTTCTGATATTCAAACTAGCAAAAACGAAACTACAATTTATATTAGTAAAACCAAAACTAGGAAGAATAAAAAATTCTACCTAACTAAGAATTCCCAAATAACACCACTCCTCGGCAACAACGCCATTTTGATTTTTGCGTAATCAATGACACAACTTCCAATGCAAGTGTTTATGATCGTGCAATAGTATAATAACCCAACCAAGGGTTGAGGTCGAGTCCCAAGGGAGTGGTTTCAAGAATTAATAGAAAAATAAAATTTAATTCTAACTAGTCATAGCTAAAAACATTAACGATTAAAAACATTGTAAATTAAAGGGGGACGCAAAAGTGTCAAATATCCATTTCGGGGTTTTTTCACAAGTATAGCAAAAAGAGTAGAAAGAACAAAGAAATCTATGAGTGAGACGGGATTCTTGGGATGTGACCGGAATACGGGTTAATATAAATTTTTGGGTATATGCTTTCAATAGAGAATTTATAAAGTAATAGTGACTAGGCTAAGCTATACGTGTGAATAAATTCTCTCTCGAGCAACTTACCCTATTTCAAATGGGTTCCTCTCGGACACCCACTTGCTGCATGAAGACTAGACTATGCCTTACCCCACTCACTCTCTCGAGCTGAGTGTTAGGATATGGGACTAGGGTTCACTCTCTCGAGTTGAACGTCATGTCGACCCACTCCTTAGGCCATCAATCTAGTAGTCTTAGTTTCGTGACCTCTCTTATGCAAGCTGAAAACAAATAAATAAACTTGTATTTGTAACAACAAATTTTTTAAATTCATCCACAACTACTAGACGAAATCACCATTAAACAACATCTAAACTATTAGCAAGCAAGACCCAACAACAATCTTAACCCATATTCGGTAAATCACACCCCAAGAATTGGGGCTTTTAGCCACACATCAAGAGATAAAAATTTATACCTAAATGAGCTTGCATTCAAGTGGGTATGAAGATTTACGTCTTGTTACAGGCCAAGAATGAAGAATCCAAGAGACCCAAGTCCAAATCCTTAGAGATGAAACCCTCTTCTTCTTCAAGTTTCCAAAACCCTCTCAAACTCAGAGCAAAAATAAAAAGTACTGAAATTATATTAATTGTTCCATATTGAAAATCTGATACTACGCTATAACTCTTAACGAGTATTTATAGTTTTCAAAAATCTGTGTTGCAGCGAATCATTTGGCGACATTAGTCGGAATCACCGATCAACTCGGCGATTCTCCCTTTGGTGTTGTTCATCGCTGTCTTGTACCATCCTTCGGCATCGTCGTGCTCTGGGTCATTGGGCGACATAGTACTGCTTCGCGGAACTACTCGACGATGCTCCGACTGCTCCCTTTTTCCGCCGACTTGATCCTTTCCTTCAGGGCTCAGCACACTGGAACAAAAGGCGAAGTGAGACCCTTCAGCGACTCGCCAAGTGGACTCGGCGATCCTCACGCCTTCATTTTCTTGTTCTTTTCAGCCTTTTCGTTCTTTTTTGTGAAGTAGTGTCCATGCTTTCCTTCAAACTTCAAATACCTGAAACTTAAGGGTTTTCATCAGATATTGAGATAAAATAAGCATTTAAGGACAAAATTTTTTATTAAAATATTGCCCTAAATGAGTCCAATTTGTGGACTCATCACCTGGTGATGGCCAAGTCCATTTGGTGAGTCGCCAAGTGGACATTTGACCGCCTAAAGTTCCAATGTGCCAAGCCCTAAAGGAAAGAACAAAGTTGGCGATAAGAAGGAGCAGTCGGCGAATCGCCGAGGGGTTCCGCGATGCAGTTTTGGATCGCCCAAAGTTACATGCCTGGAGAATTGACCAAAGGGTTGATCGGTGAGCGGATCGGCGAGCAGATCGGTGAGCGGATCGACGAGCAAATCAGAGAGCGGATCGGTGAGCAGATCGGCGAGCCCGACTTACTGCGCCGAATGACTCTTCGCAGCACATGTTTGGCGACTATAAATACATTTTTGAACACTTAGTATAGTAATTCGATTTTATTGAATTTTCAGTTCTATGTTTTTGGGATTAATTTCTGAGTATTGAGACAAGTTTTCCTTAGCTTTGAAGAATTGAAGTTTTTCACTTTAGAGAAATTTGAAGTGGGTCTTTGAGATTCTTCAATTTGGACCTTTGTAAAGACGAAATCAATCTTACCCGGTTGATGAAAACTCAATTTGGTAACGATTTTTATCTTTTTATGAAGTCTAGCTAAACCCCCAATTCTTGGGGTGTGATTATGGGCTTATTTAGTTTATGGGTATTGCTAATTGTTAGTTTAAATGCTGTTTCGATGTGATTTCAATCATTAATTGTGGTTCAATTTAAGAATTGTAGTTGCAAATGCAGTTCTACCTTTATGTTTTTGGCTTGCTCGAGAGAGAGGTTTTAAAATTAAGATTACTAATTGATGGTCAATGGGTATTGGGTTGTCATGGGTTTAGCTCGAGAGACTGAATTCAAAACCCTTTTCCACACATTCAGCTCGAGAGAGTTAATGGACTAAGGCGTAGACTGATCTTATTTTGTATGCTTGTCGTTGTTCCAGAGAAATAGACTTGATTCGGGGTAAATTGTTTGATAGAAAGTTTACCTCCTCTATAGTATAGCTTAATCACTAATATTTAACTATCTTCTAATAGTTGCAATTACCTACATTAGCCTATAATCAAATCACATCCGAAGAACCCGTGTCATTATTGTTATTTTTGTATTATTTACTGCTGTTGTAGTTGACAATTAAAACCAAAATCCCCTTATTTGACATTCGTGTCACCCCCTAATTTGAATAATGTTTTAATTCAAAAACTTCTATTCCTATGACTGGTTTGAACATGTTCACATTTTGCTATTGAATCTTAAACACGTACAACTCCTTGTGGGATTCGACCCCAACTCATTTAGTTGGGTTATTATACTGACTAATGATCGTGGACAATTAGAATTGGATTAAGTGTCTTTGAAATGTTATTAATCATGGGTAAGTTTTAGGGTTAAAATCACTTATATAGAGGTTCTAGGAAAGGGCAAAAGGACGTAGTATAAAGATAAATAAATTAGGAAAAGACCCAACAACCCTTAACTTACAGCTGATGCGAACCTCAAGATGGAGGCCTACACGAGCCTTTAAGGACCACACAGGCCGTGGGGGTTGTCGTGGTCCTTGACTAGCGGCTTGGAAAACTCACCCAAAAATCCCATTCCCCACTCGACCCACTCCACGAGTCATCATGGCTCTCACGAGCCGTCTAGTGGGGAGACTGCCTCCCCTCCCCTTCATGGGAACCACCATGAGCCGTCTAGGTGTTTGTGGAAGGGGAGCCCTGGTGCCCTAGTGCTTATGGGAGGGGAGCCCAGGAAGGTATCATGAGTCGTGGTGCCTTTCACAGCCCATCTAGGGCACCATGAAGGATTCCATGGCTCAGTAATGGGTTGATGACCTTCCATTTGGCTCCTTTGCCAGAATTCTAATATTTGGGGTGTTACACATACAATTCCTTATCTTTGATTGTTTGGAGGACTATTCTGACATGACTAGCATGATCCTCCTCACTCCTCGAATAAATTAGTATGTCATCAATAAAAACAATAACAAACATACCATGATACGACTTAAACACCCTATTCATAAGGTCCATGAATGCTGGATGAGTATTAGTCAAGCAAGAAGACATAACAAGAAATTCATAATGACCATTAAGGGTCCTAAATGTTGTCTTTGGAATCTTATTTTCTCTTACTCTCAATCGATGATAGCCATCTCTGAGGTCTATATTAGAGAATTATGTGGCACCCTGAAGTTTATTGAAAAGAACATCAATTCTCGAAAGAGGATACTTATTATTTATAGTGACCTTATTCAATTGGCGGTAGGCAATACACATCCTTAAGGAACCATCTTTCTTCCTCACAAATAAGATAGGAGCACCCCAAGTTGAGACACTAGGTCGTATGAAACCTTTATAAATAAGATCTTTCTACTATTGTTTTATCTCTTTTAACTCACCTGGATCCATTTTATATGGAAGAATAAAGATAGGTTGAGTATCTGTAAGAATGTCTATGCCGAAGTTTATTTTTCTATGAGGAGGGACTCCGGGATGATCTTCTAGAACACCTCTTGAAACTTACTCACAATTGGAACTGTCGGAATAGGTGGTGTCAGAACACTACAGTCATTAACTTGGACTAGGTGATCTATGCACCCCTTAGATACTAACTTTCTGGCATTAAGGTATGAAATGAATCGACCCTTACGCATTGTTGAACTACTCCTCCACTCTATAATTGGCTGATTAGGAAACTGGAACTTGACTACTCGAGTTCTATAATCAACTGAGTCATAACAAGCATGAGGCCAGTCCATACCTAAAATAACGTCAAAATACACCATATCTAGCTTAACTAAATCAGCCATTATGTTGTAACACCCTAATTTTTCAAAATGTCTAAATTAACTCGTATCTTTGTGGAAAGACAAGGAGGATGGGTAATAAATTAAGAATGATGTGGTATGTCATATTTTAAGTGTTCAAGGGTTGTATCTCAAGTTTTGAAGTTAGGTAAGTGGCAAAATAAAAGTTGGTGAAAGTTATCGTAAGTTCCTTTTTAAAGATTTCTCTGAAGTTTGGATCATATGTCTTAGATGTTTTCTCCCAATATATAAAGAGTTGGAAAGCCTATTATCCATTTAATCGAAGGCCTACGAGTCTAGTTTGCAATGAACAAAACCCCGTATCCAACCGAGATCAGAGTAAAATGTTATGAGGGTTTTACTACGGACTAACGGGGCAGAATCCGGGTCGGGTAAAAAATGTGGTATGTCGGCTTACTCAACGTTTTAAGACACAAAAACATTTTTTTCACTTTCAAACCAGAAATAAAGCTCAAGAGAGGGTTTCTATAGAGTTCTTGCATGGTGAAGGTTAGTTTTTGACGATTTCTACCATTAAAGGTTGCCCCCGTGCCTAGACACGTAATCTCTACACGTGGCAATCATTTTCCCCTTTTATTAGCTGCGTTTGGAGCTAGGTTGTGAAGATATAAATTTGTAGTTATTGGTTTTTCTTCAAGGTTTATACTTGGTTAACTACGGTAATCATCTGGGGACTCTTTTATGATTGTTTATATGAATTTCTATGGACGTTTCGACAAGTTGGGGCAATATGGCAAATTTGATGATTTAAGATTAATTATGAACTGTTTATAGGTGCGT
The DNA here is from genome assembly GCA_029582685.1 of Solanum piurae. Taxonomy (NCBI): domain Eukaryota; kingdom Viridiplantae; phylum Streptophyta; class Magnoliopsida; order Solanales; family Solanaceae; genus Solanum; species Solanum piurae. The sequence continues at coordinate 15,632 of JAJOOO010019127.1, read as the reverse complement.
ACCAGCTGTGTATGTATAGTGTTTGTGAAGCATAGGACATAAGGAACAACTTTCGTGAAGGAACTACGGTCTTTCGAGCGTTCATTGGAAAGGTATGTTAAGGCTATTCCCTTTGTTCGGCATGTTTCCTTAGAGCTTGGGAGTAATATAATAGGGTAGTTAATGTTGGTGATCTTGTAGATGTAATTGTGAGTGGCTGACTGATTGAGTGGTTATAAAACCCTTATTTTAGGGACTCATAATCTGTTAAGAACAACTCTAAATTAGGAACGACTTGGAGACTATTCATATATATATTTTTATAGCTAAATTTCTCGCCTTTAACCTATTCAATTGTTTTATGTCGCCCTTGGGGGCTATTGTGGTTAGTTGTTGAGCTATGAACTACCTATGGGGGCTATCATATTGTCTAATAGGACTATGTTATTACCAAAGAGGGATACGTGTTGCCCACGGGGCTATATTGATGCCAAAGAGTGTTATGTGTTGCCTACGGGGCTATTTTGACGCCAAAGAGGGATATGTGTTGCCTACAGGGCTGTGTTGATGCAAAAGAGGGCTATGTGCAGCCCATAGAGCTATGATATTGCCTAAGAGTGCTATGCGCTGCCTTTGGGGCTATCATTGCCAAAAAGGGCTATGTGACTTCTTACAAAGACAAAAGGCTATCGATAGGGGTATGTAGATTGATTTGACACCTTCTGGGCTTATGGGGGCCTAGGTAGGTGGCATGTTGTTTGTACCTACCGAGCTTATGGGGGCTTGGTTAGGTTGCTATTTGATCATCTTTGTATTTTTAGATTCTGTAGTGGGTTAGCATGCTTATCTAAATTTTGAATTCCTTACGTGATTGCTTTGGGTATATTATGATACTTGCTCATTTAGTCTATACCCTTTCATACTCTGTACATTATTTTGTACTAATGCCTAATTTCCTGGGGGGCGCTGCATTCATGCATGCAGGTCTCGACAGATAATCCAGTAGACCTCCTCAGCAGCAGGATTGACTTCTATCCGATTGGCTAGCCCCTTTCCTCCGGAGCTGCCAGAGTTGGGAGGTTTGTTAGCTTTTGTTGTATATATCTTTATGGGTAGGCTGGGGCCCTATCCCACCAATCTTTACTACTCTTAGAGGCTTGCAGACTAGTGTGTGGGGTGTATAGCTACGTTATGGCCATGCTGGCCTAGTTTGTTGGTTTGTTGAAGCTTGTGGGCTGTTTGATGTATTTCCTTGATATATACCTGCTTTCAGTTTTGGTATATATTTCATGGTGGCCTCGACGGCCCAATTAGGACTTCTGTGCTAGTTTACTATTTATTTATATGAACTCTTGGGAGTAGCTGTTTCTTTTATAAATCTGTTGACAAGGGCCTTATGGGCCAAGGGCTTAGTTTTAAGCCGAGATATATTTGTTTGTTTTATTGATTTCGTGTGGCTGCGATGCGCCAGTACCAAATGATTCAGCAGGGTTGGCTCGGGCCTGAGTTTTGGCATTATGAGCCAGTTGCGCCCTTTGAGTTTGGGGTGTGACAAACATAATATCAGAGCAACGTCATATCCTAGGGAGTCTGCTAGCCGTGTCTAGTAAAGTCTTGTTTATAAATGTGTTGTGCACCACATTCGATAATCAAGAAGCTACCGGGCATGTTAGAATGACTATCCTTCTTTTGCTCACCTCGTGCTATAGAGTAGTGTCTTAAGGGTTGAGGTTTTTGGCTTACAATTGATACTTGTCTGAAGATAGAGATGGCTAACACTAGACATACCACAGCTAGCCAGGGGCTAGATACAGCTGCAGACGAACATACCGGCAAGGTACCACAGGTGGAGGTAGCCCATTATGAGACCCAGGGGGAGACATCTTCTCAGCCCGCTATAGCTTCTCCACAGCTGCAGTAGCCTCCAAGGGCTACAGGACTTTTGTCTCCACTAGCAATACAACCTCTAGTTCCTCCTATTCCATCTGATTAGGATTTCAAGAGTGCAATATGTATGTTAGCACAGTTAGTAGCTTCACAGTGCCAGCTAGTTGCACCAGATGTTGCCGGACCTTCTGAAGGGTCCGGAAGTTTGAGAGTTCATGAATTTCTTTCCTTGAATTCTCCACAGTTTACACGGATAAATCGCAGAGAGAACCCTCATCATTTTGTTGATCTGCTTCATAGGATCTATAGAGTCATGCATGCCTCAGCCATTGAGTCAGTTGAGTTAGCAGTATTTCAATTGCGCGATGTTGCAGTATTATGGTACGAAAGTTGGGAGAGATCTAAGGGAAAAGATGCATCTCTACCCACTTTGGATAGCTTTACAGAAGCCTTAATAGATCACTATTTGCCTCGAGAGATTTGGGATGGCCAGGTGGACCATTTTTTGAACCTCCGATATGGCAGCATGAGTGTCCGAGAGTAAGGGCTGAGATTTGAGTGATTGGCTAGATATGCACCATCATTTGTTGATACGATTCATGACAGGGTGCGTAGATATGTGGGAGGGCTCGACTCAGACTATATTGATGCTTTTTCTACCGCTGCACTAAATGATAATATGGATATCTCGCGAATTCAGGCCTTTGAACAAGGCATAGAGGATCGCCGACATCTACAGTATATGAGTGAGAGGGTCGAGAGAGAGAAACATAAGAGGGCTAGGCCCGCTGGTTCACAGGGAGATTTTCAGGGTGGTCCCAGACCCCGATATTCTATTAGGCCACCTAAACCTCCACCACAACAGTTCCAGGGTTGTAGATTTGATCGCTAGGGACAATCAGGCCCAGGTGAGGGTTCATGAGCATAAGACTCTTAGCAGTAGAGGGGTTCATGCCAGGCTAGGACATCCCCACCGCGTTGCACTAATTGTGGTAAGATGCATTTCGGGAGGTGCAGACAGGGTTCCACAAGTTGTTTTTCTTATGTAGAGGAGGGGCATGGGTGGAGAAACTGCCCGACCATAGGTCAGAGTGGTATAGGTTAGTCGACCAGGTCAGTAGTAGGTTCCTCCTCATCAGCACACTCTATAGGGCATGGACCCCAGACTTCAGTAGGTAGAGGTAGAGGCAGAGGCAGAGGCAGAGATGGAGCATCTAGTTCTGGTAGCGGACAAAACCGTACATATTCATTAGTCGGCCGACAGGACTCAGAGTCATCACCAGATATTATGACAGGTAAATTGATTGTTTGCTCCCGTTGTGTTTATGCTTCGATAGATCCTAGATCTACTCTGTCTTATGTTACTCCATTTATTGCGGGGAAGTTATGTATAGTAGCAGTGTCATTATATCGAACCTTTATTGTATCTACACCAGTTTGTGAGTCTATTATTGCTAGGAGAGTCTATCGAGGTTGCACTGTAGAAATTATTGACCGTCAGACCTTTGTAGACCTCATAGAGTTAGAGATGGTCGATTTCGACGTCATTTTGGGTATGGACTGGTTAGCGTCTTGTTATGCTAATGTTGAGTTTTAGACAAAGATTGTTAGATTCCACTTTCCAGGATAGGCAGTTCGGGAATGGAAAGGCGATACAACAACACCGAAAGGTAGGTTTATTTTCTATCTTAAGGCGAGGAGGATGATTACTAAGGTTTGTATTTATCATCTTGTTCACGTTCATGATATAGATGTAGAACCACTGACTCTTCAGTCTATTCCAGTAGTTAATGAGTTTCTAGATGTATTTCCTGACGAGCTCCTTGATATCCCTCCAGAACGGGAAATTGATTTTGCTATCGATTTTTATGAATATTTGTGATTTTAGACAATGAAGTCACCCTCGTCGCAGAGAGGATACGGAGTCCTCTACCTCAAAAATAAATCACGCGACCAAAAATTCAAGTCACCCTCTGTGTCAGGCCAGTACTGTCAAATTTGTCTCATCGCTCGTTTCTTACTATCAACTATCTAAACTTTTATAAATTCTTTAGAGATCCCATATCCTAATCATATCTCTTAAATTCACATGTTTCAAATAAAAAAGAAGTTAAGAGGAAAGTTTAAGGGTCTTATTTCATGAACACTTAAGAGTCTCAAAATGTTATTTATATCTACCTATATATCTACTTATGTACCTATTTGTATTTGTGAACTTGAACGATAAGTTCACGAGTACATGTTTTCAAAAATGTAAACACCTCAAATGTTTCGAGAAGTATTTCAAGTAAGTAAAAAGTCCATTCTTCAAGATGGGTAAATTGAGCATAAAGTTATATCAAATATTTTGGGAGTAGTATTGATCATCGAGTTGGTTTAGAGTCTTTTATAATTCGGAAACTACGTTTCCATTGTAGGATAGGATAGCATTGACTCTTCATGCGACTCCTCAGTGCCTCTTAGAAAGCCAATTAGATGGATCCATAGTCACAATATTATCCTATACCCCGACAAAGTATAGGATGGCCCTGCCAATGTGAGGGGAAATGTTGTATCATTACTAGGCTCATGGTAATGGTTCTTGGTTAGAGAAACTCCCCGCAAGTAAATTATATTACTTTCATGTTTTTTTCATTATATATTATGTTTTAAAGCGTAAATGGTTTTCATTTCATATTCATGTATTGATACAGTTTTGTTGCTTTTAGTCTTTCAAGAAAATATGTTGTATAATCTAACCTTATAACATACTAGTACATTCAATGTACTGACTTCATTCGACCCACATAATTTCGTGATGAAGATACAGGTACTCAGGATCATCAAGAGGTGCTTCGTTGAGATCACTATCCACTCTAAGAAAATATTTTGGTGAGGAATCCTTGCTTCTAGGAGACTCTATTTCCTTTCAGTTAGAAGCTTTTAAAGGTGTCTCAGGTCTTGTCCTTACATCTATCTTACAATGTTAGAGGCTACAAAGACAGATAAATTAGATGTTCCCAGTATTTTCTCAAGATGTTTTGTTTAACTCATGATTCATGTTAAGAAATTTGGAAGACAATATTGTTAACACTTTCTTAAATGTATGGTTTTTCACCATTTTAATCTTCCGCCTATTTTTTAATGTCATGTAAGTCATGTAGCCAGGCCAATGGTTCCCTTGGGGATCAGGAATTATTCTCAACTACTAGTTACACCCAGGGTGTAGGCTCGGGGCATTACAAACATTATATCAGAGCCCAGAGCTCAACAATCCTAGGGTGTCTGTAGAGTCCTTTTTATCGGTGTGAAGCACGCCACATCTATAATTAGGAGGGTGCATCATTTAGGAAATACTTCACTTGCTTCTACTATTGTTCATGCGATAGAGTTCAACTCTATGAAAGTTTCTTCTAACTCATGCTTACACGTATATTTTAGATCATGCCTCCATAAAGATTTGTTCAAGGAGGTCCTTCTAGGAGGAATGTTTATCCTTAAGATGAAGAGGTTCCTAATGCACCGGGAGTGCAGCCACCTTAGGGAGATGTTACCAATGCTGAATTCAAAAATACAATTCAGATGTTTACTCAAGTGGTGATAGCATAGGTCGGTAGTTAAGTAGCCGAACATCAAGATGGGAATGATGCATCTAGAGTCTGAGAATTTCTCAGAATGATTCCACCGGAATTCACTAGGTCAAAACTCAATGAGGATCCAGAAAGTTTTATGGATGAACTTCAGAAGGTATTTGAGGTCATGCATTTTTTTTATGCTAAGCGTGTGGAGTATACTTCTTACCAGCTCAAGGGTATTGCTAGGATATGGTTTGATCAATGGAAGAAAAACTGGCTCGAAGGGGCACCGTAATTTACTTGGGCTGCGTTTGAAGATGATTTCTTAGGGTGCTTCTTTCCCCACAAACTAAAGGAAATGAAGGTAAGGGAATTTCTAAATTTGAAATAGAAATCTATGAGTGTACAAGAGTACAGGATCAAGTTCACTCAACTATCCTGCTATGCTCCATAGATGGTGGCTGATATGAGGAGCAGAAAGACCATGTTCGTGTCTAGACTATCCCGCTTATCGAGTAAGGAAGGTAAAATGGGTATGCTAATTGAAAAAATAGACATAGAAAGGCTTATGATTCATGTGCAGCAGGTTGAGGAAGACAAGTTAAAGGACATGGAAGAGTTTCGTAGCAAGCGGGCTAAGACAACAGGTCATAAGTCCGGCCAATAGAAGACTAGGAATATAAACCGATCATCTTTTCAGCAGAGGTCCTCTTGACCTGCTCTATCGTTAGCTAGTGTGCCTGCACCAAGGAACAAGAATGACTACAAGAATCAGAACTCCCAGAATTTTAGAGTTCAACGTTCTTAGTCACAGGGCAGTGCAACACATGGGTTCCTTCGCTACTTCTGTGGGAGGACAGGTCACTTTCCTAAGGAGTGCCCCAAGAATAGGAAAGGACATTGGGGTAGAGAGGAGATGCTTCAGAAACAGGTAGCTGTGTAAACCGTATGTACTCTATAGCTAGTTGCCAAGATTAGGAGAACTCACCAAATGTTGTCATGGGTATGCTAAAAGTCTTTACTTATGGTGTTTTTGCTTTTCTTAATCCCGGTGCGAGTTTGTCATCTGTAACTCCGTATGTAGCCATGAAGTTTGGCATTCTCCCCGAACAACTTCTTGAGCCTATCGGTATTTCCACAACGGTTGTTGATTTTATTCTAGCGGAAAGAGTCTATCATGGTTGTATAATATTTATCAATCACAAGGACACACCAAAATCATGGGGCACAACTGGCTCATAATGCCAAAACTCAGGCCCGACCCGACCCTGATGAACCATTTCCTACTAGCGCATGGCAGCCACACCCAATCAAGAAAACAAACAAGTATATATCGGCTTAAAACTAAGCCCTCGGCCGGCAATGCCCATGTCAACAGATCTATAAAAGAAACAGCTACTCCCAAGGGTTCATATAAATAAATAACCAACGAGCACAGAAGTCCTGATTGGGCCGTCGAGGCCACCATGATATCTATACCAAAACTGAAAGTAGGTATATATCAAGACAATACATCAAACAACTCACAAGCTTCAGCAAACCAACAAACTAGGCTACCATGGCCATAACGTAGCTATACACCCGACACACTAGTCTGCAAGCCTCTAAGAGTAGTAAAGATTGGTGGGACAGGGCCCCATCCTACCCATAAATATATATACAACAAAAGCTAACAAACCTCCCAACTCTGGCAGCTTCGGAGGAAAGGGGCTAGTCAATCGGATAGAAGTCAATCGTAATGCTGAGGAGGTCAACTGGGTCATTTGTTGTGACCTGCATGCATGTATGTAGCTCCCCCCAGGCAATGAGGCGTCATTACAAAATAATGTACAGAGTATGAAAGGCTATAGACTAAATGAGCAAGTATCATCATATACCAAAAGCAATCACGTAAGGAATTAAAAATTAGATAAGCATGCTAACCCACTACTGAATCTAAAAATACAAAAATGATCAAATAGAAACCTAACCAAGCCCTCATAAGCTCGGCAGGTACAAACAACATACCACCTACCTAGGCCCTCATAAACCCAGAAGGTGCCAAATCAATCTACATACACCTATTGATAACCCTTTGTCTTTTTAAGAAGTGACATAGCCTTTTTTTGCAATGATATAGCCCCGTAGGCAGTGCATAGCCCTCTTAGGCAAAATCATAGTTCTGTGGGTTGCACATAGCCTTCTTTTGCATCAACATAGCCATGTAGGTAACACATAGGCCTCTTTGGCATCAAAATAGCCTAGTAGGCAACACATAACACTCTTTGGCATCAATATATCCCCGTGGGCAACACATAGCCCTCTTTGGCAATAACATAGTCCTATTAGACAACATCATAGCCCCCATAGGCAGTTCATAGCTCAAAAACTAACCATAATAGACCCAAGGGCGACAACAAACAATAGAATAGGCTAAAGGCAGGAAATTTAGCTATAAATAATATATATGAATAATCTCCAACTCGTTCCTAACTTAGGGTCGTTCTTAATAGATTATGAGTCCCTAAAATGAGGGTTTATAACCACTCAATCAACTAACCACTCACAATTATATCTACAAGATTACCAACATTAACTACCCTATTATATCACTCCCAAGCTCTAAGGAAACATGTCGAACGAAGGGAATAGTCTTAACATACCTTTCCAATGAACGCTCGAAAGATCGTAGTTCCTTCACGAAAGTTGTTCCTTATGTCCTAAGCTTCAAAACACTATATATACACAACTGGTACGCACCTATAAACAGTTCATAATTAATCGTAAATCATCAGATTTACCATATTGCCCCAACTTGTCGAAACGTCCATAGAAATTCATAAAAACAATCATAAAAGAGTCCCGAGATGATTACCTTAGTTAACCAAGTGTAAACCTTGAAGAAACACCAATAACTATAAATTTATATCTTCAAAAACTAGCTCCAAATGCTACTAATAGAAGGGAAAAATGATTGCCACGTGTAGAGATCACGTGTCTAGGCACGGGGGCAACCTTTAATGGTAGAAATCGTCTAACTTTCATCATGCAAGAACTCCATAGGAACCCTCTCTTAAAATTTCTTTCTGGTTTGGAAGTGAAAATAAATGTTTTCATGGCTTAAAACGTTGAGTAAGCCGACATACCATATTTTTTACCCGACTCGGATTCTGCCCTGGCAGTCCGTAGTAAAACCCTCATAACTTTTTACTCCAATGTCGGTTGGATACGGTATTTTATGCATTGCAAACAAGACTCGTAGGCCTTAAATTTAATGAATGATAGGACTTCTAACTCTTTATATATTGGTATAAAACATCCAAGACATTTGACCTAAATTTCAGAGAAATCTTTAAAAAGGAACTTACGATAAATTTCGCCAACTTTTATTTTGCCACTTACGAATAACACTGGCGCACCCCATGGTGAAGCACTAGTCCTAATAAATCCTTTATCCAGCAAGTCTTTCAGCTAATCCTTCAACTCCTTTAGCTCAACAGAAGCCATTCTATAAGAAGGGATAGATATGGGTTGTGTACCTGGTAGCCCAGTAAGTTTTCAATGAAACCCACACAAAATCTATCAAAAGACAATTCCTTAGCAAAACCCTCACTTTAAGGACTCAAAGACCTCAATTGTTAGCTAAAACTCAAGAACTTCTCAAGAACTCGATCATTCAACTTCAAGAATGAATTTATGGGTAACATTTTACATGCGTGACGTGAGGATGAAAAAATCCATCATTATGGAAAACCTCACATGCCTGAAAAGAACGAAGTTTATGGCGATTTCCCATAGTCTTGAATAACTCTTGAAACCTCTTCTTTTCTCCTTTTGAACTTTGCCATAACTTTCTTAGACGCTTTAGTATGAATGAAAAAATGATTTCAATCAGCTTAGACCCCTAATTAAGTGAAAAATAACATGAAGGCCTAGTGGGGTAGGGAAAATACCATAATACTCCTCCTTAAAATGATTGAATTTCCTTAACTAGAAAGGTTGCACTCAAGCGAGCATATCTCCTTCATTCGAACTCGGAATATAGCAAACTCGGCGCCGTTGGAAAAATGATTCAACGAACATAGATTTGATACCTCATTGGCCACCTAACTCATCCTGTGCTGAAAGTTATGATAATTAGAAGTTGACCCAAATCTCACAATTGAAGAGTAACTTGCACCAATCTCAATTTAGCTATTTCAAATTCCGAGGTGTTACAATTTAATATATACTGCTTTCATCCCGAATTAATAGTATTTTAATTTTTTTCTAATTTTCTTCAGTAATATAATTTGATTTTATTATTAATTTTTTTTCTAATTTTCGTCAATATTTTATTATTAGATTCATCACATATATTTTTCAATCTTGCTAGCGGTATTGTGCCTCCCATCCATTATGTTATTCAAGGAAAAGAATACGATATGGGTTATTATTTAGCCGATCATTCATATCCTAAATGGTCTTTAATTTTTCAAACTATTCATGATTCACATTCCCAAAAGAAGAAATATTTTGCGATGAACAATTTTTGGTTAGACATAAAAAAAATCAAGTACAAAAATGCTCATTTTGAACTCCGTAATGTATTCATAGAGCATTTATGAGAGCGACATAATAATTTTGAAAGTTGAGTGTTTATGTAATGTTTATATAATTGTATTTCACTTTTATTTGAATTTGTCCATTAATTTGTATATTATATAAAATTTTCTTTAAATTTATTTTATTTAGAAATTTAGAATAAAATATAATTTTATACAAGTAAAATTTGAAAAACTAAAAAATTATTTCACATGAAAATTATATAATGTGAATTTTTGGGAAAAAGAAAGAATTGATTTATATTATGAAATATAAAAATAAGAATGAAATAGACATAATAATATAATATTGAGGAGAGAGAAAAATATTCCATTTTAGAGAGTAAAAATAGAGAATTGGGTTGGAGTTGGTTGCTTGAAAAATTACAGAACTCTATATTTGAATTGTAAAATAAAGTTGAAGGTTGGAGAATCACTAACTACCTTAATGATACCACAACAATATATTTATACTTGTGCAATATCATTGACTAATGAGTAGGGTGTGGACAAGTCTTAATGATACCACAATAATATGTTCATGCAAGAAATCTTGTATAGTATCATTACTAATGAGTACGGTGTAAACAAAAAACCTTAATGATACAAATATAGTATATATATACTACCTTAAAGCATGAAATTTCAAGCTTAAATATTAAATTACGTAAACACCCTAGTTTTTGAAAAAAGCCTACCTAAAAACGTTGACACTCTACAAACTCCTATGGAAGAGTCATCTTCCAATTCCCACATTTGGCAGAGGTGCCAACGTCCATCTAAACTCCAATAGATGCAACTCCTTGTCGTTCTCTCTTTAATAAATTTCCCATCAAACATCCGCATAGCCAAACGTACTGCCTCATTGAATGCAACTTTCTTCTACAGTGTGTTATTAGTTTTCCCTGTGACCTTTATTTCCTACATCTATTTTCAAGTCTCCACCTACCTCTCCACTGCTCCTGTCAATTTCTTAAAAGGATCTCACCTATTTTTACAAAATTCGTATTTGTATTTATCGACGCTTGTTTGTATTGTTTCCAAGGAGCATCCCTTTTCCACAAGTCAAAGTCTTATCTCTGTAAAATTTAGATATAACTAATATATTTGTGAACACAGTATAGTTGTGTGAGGAAGGATCATTTTCCTTTAATTAGTTTTTTGAATGTGCTATATTATTGCAAGGCAACTCTCACAACCCTGCAATTTGCCTCCGTAAATTGTTAGGGTTTTGCCTTGATTTTCTTACCTTATTTGAAGTTTATTTTTCTCTTGAAGAAAATTCAAAGTATTACCCTAAATATTTTAATTTTTCGTCAAAGGAAAATGTAAAACCCAGTATTCTACGTGTACTAGTTCTATATATATGATGCTTATAAATTATCTTGTGGTATAGTTATGGACTCGATTTCCTATGCAACTAGTGAGAATAATAGGATTAAAGTTGTAATACCCCGTGCCTTCCAACACATATATGACTAAGTGAACTAAGAAAAATTCAAACTCAAAATAGTAAAAGGTGGTATTTGATGTAAAAGTCCAAGTGGTCAAGTGCGTATTAGTGTTACCGTCTGGTAAAGAAACTAAGATTGGGAAAATGGTGTAAAATAAGTGAGGTGCTTGCTTTAATAAACTATGCTTGTAGGTGACAAGTAGGTGATGCACCTACTTAGAATTAGTGGATTACATTTTAAGTGAAAAGGGCAAGTAGATGATGCACCTACTTAGAATTAGTGGATTGCATTTTAAGTGAAAAAGGGCAAGTAGGTGACACACCTACTTAGAATAAGTGGACTGCATTTTAAATGAAAAGGGCAAGTAGGTGATGCACCTACTTAAAAACTTGTTGCAGACATTAAGGAGGTTATGTACCTGCTTGCTTATAGTAAAGGACCTTATTATTTCTCCAATTTATTAAGTGAAAACGTCAAGAAGGGACCTCTAAACAACTCTAGCTTATCACATATCCTTCATCACTTATTCTCCATAAAATTACTCCCAAGAAAGCCATAGAAGCTCCAAGAGTTCTGGTCTACCACTTCACAAATAAAATTTGAAGCAAACCCTTAGTTTTTAAAGTACAATTTGGTAGAACATTTCCCATCTTAAGGAATTCAAGTGAATAATTTGATTCAACATCAAGGTAAGGGGGAGGAGACAACCTAAACCTTGAAGAATCGATGTCTTAAAAAGTGAGGTTTCTGTCCAGCAAGTTAATCTATAGAAATTTTCATCCCTCTCTTGTTCTTGCATTTTTTGTGGAAGTTTGTATGCGTTAATGAACTGAGGAGTGTTGCCTCTATATGTTGTAAGCTTGGTAAATGTTCAGGAAGTATGTGCTTGTTGGGACAACCATGGAGTGAAGTCCCCTTAAGTTTTGATTGTGCGTTAAGTTTGAGCATCTTAAATGTAATGTAGACTCACGGGATGTTGATCGGAAGCCGTGAGTTCATATTGCTACTTCCACATTGTGATTCTTAGGGATTAGTTTGTGTATCGTAAAATAAGGAGGTGTGGCAGGATATGTATAGAAAATTCATGGGAACTGGTTAGAGGATATAACATTGAAAGTGTAGTGATACACCACTTAATTGAGTGTTGCATTAGCTTACTTCCTTTCATCCCTTTGTATATTATTTTCCAAACATTATGAAGCCCGACAAGTTTCGAAGGACAATATAAGAGGGCTGTATAGCATATGAAAAATTAGAGGAGAATGGGTGGGAAGAACACCCTTGATGGGATCAATTATAGATTTACTGCCAATTACTTTTTTGGTTTGATTACATAACACAAACTTGTTGATCAACTACTAATTGTAGTTTTAATATTTAATCCATTGTAGATAAATAATCTGATAGGAAGACGGTTAACTCATTGTAATATCCAAAGTTCTTCTGCAAGGTATGTAAGGCTATTTGATTTTCTATTTCTTTGGCACGAATCAAACACTTGTATTACAAAGTAAGCTCTCTAAGTGCCCTTGGTAGTGACTGATCCATAGTGGCAATATAAAATCTCCAATATAGCTAATTATCTCATTCCTACTCCCTAGAGCTTAAAGTGAGTACTCTAATTTGAGTTTATTACTAGATGTACGTGCTTACTCTACCAAGTATTAGCTTGCAAGTTTTAAAATTGTTTCATCGTCAAAGTGCTAACCCTTGGCACATATTCCTCTTATATAAATCAAAATGATCCTAGATTACACATGGTAAATATATATATATATGTTGGATATATAATCTTCCCATATCTTTCCAACTTGCTTCAATTGTATAATCCATCATATAAGTCATCTTTTCACATGTTCATATGTTCCCTTTATTGGTTATCACTCCCATTGTGTTCGACTACAATGTTACCTCACAATATCCCTTATTGCTGTATTTTACATTTTATATGTACTTACTTGGAATATGTATCCGTCCCTAAGTTGAATCTGCCCACGTGCTTCCTTGGTTCCACGTTCATGTATACCTTGTATTTGATATTAGTTAGTAAGTATTTGGCTATCATGTAGATTTCATATCTCTTGGCTAAATGTTAAATGTCTTCACTTGATATTTGCTTCAATTTGAGATGTCAAAATGCTTATTGAGTCACATAAGCTCCTAAGTATTACGTTGGTGTCACAATTGCTTCCCATGTCATTGTTATTATCATAAGTCCATATTCATATGTCTTCTACTATGTTTTATAGTCACAAAGCTAAATAATGCTATGACCACCAGAACAACAATCTCAAAAGAAGTCTGAACATCAAAAGAACAATCTCAAAGATTGAAGAGATAAGGTAAATGAATCTATATAACTATGGGTGGTAGCTTGATGAGTCAAAGATTTGGACTTATTTGGGGCTTTATTTATATATATATTTAGTGTCCTCAAATACTTAATTTGTGCCATAAACTGATGTTAAAGCCTTGCTTTTCAGGTATATGAATTGAGGAGCAAAGCAAGGACACTAACATGCCAAAAGGAACAAAACAAACTAAAGAATTGACGAAAGGGAAACCTGATGATCGCCAAGAGCACTTGGCGAATCGCCGAGTTATAATTTTGACCGCCTAAAGTTCTAGTGTGCCAGCCCTAAGGGAATAAAACAAGTCAGCGACAGAAAATGGGCAGTCGGGGAATCACCAAGCAGTTCCACAATTTCAAGAGTGAACGCACAAAGTTACAGGACTTGAGGATGCTGAGAGCAAATGTAAAAATACGATCGAAAGAGCAGAGGGCGGTTTACTGAACCACTCGGTGAGCCCGACTTACCTTGCCTAATGGCCCTTCGTGGCTTATTTTTGGAGACTATAAATTAGATTTTGAACAGTTAACTTAGTATGCTGAATTAGTCTAGAAGAGTTTTCTCTTTAGTTTTTGATATTTTCTTAGTAGACTTGAAGGCTTTTTGAGACTGAATTTAGAGATTTTGCAAGTGGGTTTCAAATTTTCTGCAAATTGGAGCATTGTAAAGGCTTAATTACTCTTACCCAGTTGATGGCTAATCAATTTGGTAACCATTTTTACTCTTTTATGATGTTTGGCTAAAACATCAATTTTCGGTGTGTGATTATGTGATTATAGGTTGAATTGGTTATTGGGTATTGTTATTTACTAGGTTAATTTCTATATTTAAGTGGGCTTAATCAATAGTTGTGGTTTAATTTATGAATTGTAGTTGCAGATGTAGTTCTAACCTTGTGTTCTTAGCTTGCTCGAGAGAGAGGTTTGAGAACTAAGATTATTGATGAATGATTTGTAGGTATTGGGTTGCGCTAGGTTCAACTCGAGAGAGTGAATCCTAAACCCAATCCTACCTATCTAGCTCGAGAGAGTGGATGAATTAAGGTGTAGGCAATTCTTCATTGCTATACTTTTTGATGTTCGAAAGAAATTACCTAATTTGGGATAGTTTTTCGAGAGAAAACTATTTCCCTTATAGTCTAGCCTACCCACTAATTTTTAGCTATTTACTAGTAGTTTCAATTACACATATATCAAAATATGCCTATAATCGATCACATCCCGAAAATTCCTATCCTTATTGTTATTTCAAATTGTTTGTGACTGCGTTGTAGTTTATAATTGCAAACCAAAAACCCCCTATCTGACATTCGTGTAACCCTTTTTTATTTGGTTCATGTTTTTTTTTTGATAATTTTTATTCCTATATCTAGTTAGATCACATTCATACTTCTTGATTGAATTTGAACATGTACCGCTCCCTATGGGATTCGACCCCAAATCAATTATTGGGTTATGTATTGCTTAACGATCATTTGCACTTAGAATTGGATGACGTGTATTTGATAAACGTTAAAAAAATTTCATCAAAATGGCACCTCTGCCTGGGAGTGGTGTTGTTTAAAATTCTTTTAGTGAAGTTGAATTGTAATCATTCTAGTTATAGTTGAATCTACTTATTTTAGTTGTTGGTTTTGTGTTGCTTTTGTTTAACAGAGAAGGATATGAGCATTAACAGAAGTAATGGTAGCCAAGTGGCACACCAAGATGATGTTGGAAACCTCAATGACGTAAATGACCCAATCCAAGTGTGTAACGACTCGGAAAATGATAGAGTGAAACTAGAGCCTCATATGTGAGTTTGGAGTCGAGAACTAATGAAATGATTATATTTGAATTTGACCCA
>JAJOOO010019126.1:0-22292 GCA_029582685.1 Solanum piurae | reverse complement strand
TTCTTCTTACGTAAGTTCATAATTCTTTCATCTAAAACAATGAATTGTGTTCATATGATTATGGGTAACTAAACTCCACAACTAGGGTTGTGGGAACCATGAGCGATTAACAAAGTATGAATAGTAAATAAGCAATTATTGAATAGTGTGGTGCATGCATTGATAATTCTTTCGTTTAGAAGTCTTTTTAGCGGTTGCAAATGTTAGAACTCACCTTGTTGCTACTTGCTGGACCAAGGAGGTAATCAACAAGAAAAGAATTATCAACATAGATTTACTGTGATACTATCTAATATGCTAGATTCAATTGGTGCGAAGTAATAACTAAGCCAAACATCGATTATGATGTCTAATATGAGGTAAAGGTAAAGGTTAGTAAATTATACACACGTAGCCGGACCAAGGTGCGGGGTGAAACTCTCTAGATGCCGGACCAAATATGTAGAGATACCTAACTTATCACTTTGCATGTAGTGCACTAGGACATGATTCCTATTACTAGGATTACTGCGTTATGAGCTTGTGGGGAACACATATACCCTAGTTATTTCTCTCAACTTGATAACAACCAAAATTGACTTTTGATTACTGATTACTTATTGAATTCTTACAATTTGTTTCACAAAACCCCCCGTTTAATTACTTGTTTTTGGAAGTAATTTGACTAATTGAATATAATTGTTGGTTAAAGTAAAGTCTAAACCATTTTCCTCGTGGGATTGACCCCAACCTACAAGTTGGGTTCTGTACTTGATAACGATCGCTTATGCTTCTTTAAGGAGGTGTAATTTGAGCGTATCAATGTGCACTCAAAGATTCAAGTTGTGACTCACCAATATCAAAGAATCTCAAGCTCACAATACTTGCTTCAGATGCAACTTCAAGCTCAACCAAAGTGTTCAAATTCCCTCACACAAGGAATGATTCCAATTTCACACACAAAGGTTTAATCATTTAAAGTTCCAGAATCAAATCCAATGCTCACTCTCACAAGGAATAACAAAATCTATGCTTTCACCCATAGGTTTGCCCGTATTTTCCGATCAACATTTGTTTCATCTCACTCAAGATAAAAAAGGTCTTTTCAAGGCTTGTAATGGAGCTTAGTGCAACAGTATGGTCATTTAGGCTCAGTGACTTTCATCCTTATGAATTGTGGTACTCACAACACTTCCTTTCCTTTTCCTTCATCATTTTCTTTAGTGCTCATAAGTCATCCTATTATTTAATTCCCATGAATTTTTGGAAACCCCATTTTCTTTGTATTTTCACCACTTTATTTCACTTCTTTTTCATTATTTTTCTTTTTCTTTCTTTCTTTCCTCTTTTTTTTTTGTATGAAGGGGTTCCATTTTTCTCAAAACCATGGGTAAGAATGACTTTCTTGCACTTCTTGATTTACGCTTTCATTTCACCACACCCCAAACTTAGGATTTTGGCCAAAGTTGTCTATTCAACTAACCACAACTTCATGAGGATTATGGGTAATGGATAAAGAAAGGTTATGTTTGCATCAAGTTTCTTCCAAAGAAAGGTTAGGTTCAAGGGGTGTTCAAGAGAGGCTCACACATGCTCACAAGGTAGGCCACAAAGAAGTATATTTGAAATTGGCTAACACTCTTTAAAGTTGCCTAGGATCATATCAAGAGAAAGCCTTACTTAGTCGATCGGACCAACATGGGAAATTCTAGGATCTACCATGCATGGTTCAAAATAATCTCATCACACCAGGCATTGACACTACAGTAAAACAAGACTCCACACTTTCGCTAATGTGCAATGATCATCACAAGAGACTCAATTCGATACTAGGCTAGTCGTAACAAGGTTCAAAGTGTTTACATATTGTCTATGCAACTTCATTTGGCCTCATCGTAGTCGCGCATTCATGTTCGTTCGATTGAGAGAACTATTCAAGTCATCAGTATTGATCAGAACCGAGACTCAAATTTTGCAAAAGAACAACCACATTCAACACACGAAAGGTGGCAAAATTTTCGGACGGGTCAAATCAAACACAATTTCTAAACAGAACAACCCAATTACAAACAAAACATGATAATTAATAGCACACACAAAAGATGGGCCTCACCCCACCACAAATAAGAATTATTTGTCCTCAAATGCAAATAACATAGAATCCGAAATGTAAAATAAATCAAGACAGAGAAGGAGGTAAAGAGGTGATGTTGGCTAATCCTTTTGATGTTTGCGTAATCAAGACTCAACTTCCAATACAAGTGTCTATGATCATGCAGTAGTATAATAACCCAACCTAGGGTTGGGGTTGAGTCCCAAGGGAGTGGTGGTGAAAATTAATAGAAAAATAAAATTTAGTTATAATTAGTCATAGTTAAACACATTGTCTAATAAAAACATATTAAATAAAGGAGGGTGATGCAAGCGTCAATTACAATAGGGTTTTTTCACAAGTAAGCAAAAATCAGCAAAAATAGTGAAAATAAAGAAAGATACTAGTATGGAGATGGGATTCTTGGGATGTGATATGAATACGGGATAGACTAAATCATTGGGTACATGCTTTTGGTAGTAAATTCATTGAATAGTTGTGACTAGGCTAGAGTATAGTAGGGATAAATTCTCTCTCGAGCAACTTACTCCGAATCAAATGGGTTCCTCTCAGACACCCACTTGCCGCATGAAGAACAGTCTCTGCCTTAGTCCACTTATTCTCTCGAGCTAATTGTGTGGGAATGAGACTAGGGTTCACTCTCTCGAGCTGAACCTCATGTCGACCCACTCCCAGCGGCCATCAATTTAGTAGTCTTAGTTTTACGAACTCTCTCTCGAGCAAGTCGAAAACACAAAGGTGAAATCGTATTTGCAACTACAATTTCATTAAGTTCCACCACAATTACTTAATGAAATCACATCAAAACAACAAATAAACCACCAACAAGCAAGACACAATAGATAATCTAACCCATATTCACAAAATCACAACCCAATAATTGGGGTTTTAGCTAGACATGCTAAAGAGATAGAAATTTATACCAAAATGAGTTTTCATTCAAATTGGTTTGAAGATTTAAGTCTCAAAACAAGTGAAGAGTGAAGAATCCACAAGACCCAAGTCCAAAATCTTGGAGTTGAAACCCTTTGAACCTTCAAGTTCCTCAAAACCCTCTCCAAACTTAGAACTCAAAAATAGAAGCCAAGTCTGAAATATTACTGTTCAAAGCTAAAAATTCGATTCTAAAAGTCTCTCTTTAAGCTACAACTCTCAACGAGTATTTATAGTTTTTAAAAATCTGCTACATCGGTTCATTCGACGACGTTAGTCGAGATCACCGATCAACTCGGTGATCCACCCTTTGGTAGGTTTCATCGTCGTCTTGCTCTATCCTACAACATCGTCGTGTTTGGATCATTGGGCGACATAGTACTGCTTCACAGAACTGCTCGACGACACATCGACTGCTCATTTTCTCCGCCGATTTGATCCTTTCCTTTAGGGCTCAGCAAACTGGAACAAAAGGCGATCTCTAGGCTCATCGGCGACTGACCAACTGGACTCGGTGATCCTCAGGTCTTTATTTCTTCCTTCTTTCAGCCACTTTTGTTTCTTTTTTCTAAGTAGTGTCCATGCTTTCCCTCAAACTCCAAATACCTGAAACTTAAGGGTTTTCATCAGATATTGAGATAAAATATGCATTTGAGGACACTAATTCAATCAAAATATATCCCTAAATAAGTCCAATTTGTGGACTCATCATTTATGGAGTCCTTTCTTCCATAGGGTTCCTAAATTCTCCAAATATGCAAAGTAGAATCTCCAATGGAAGTTAGGGTTTTACTCAATCCCATGGGTTCTTTTCAATGATGATCTAGTTTCAACATCCTTATCCTATACCTATGTTCCCTCTTAGGATGATTATCTTAGATATATATTAGCTAGAAGATCCATGTAATCTAGAAGTTTGTGGTCCTTACCTTGGTAAGTATGACACCCTTTTTCGGTGTGGGGTATACACCGAATTCCATGTTGTAGCTCACATGATATCTATGTCGGTTAAAGGTAAATCTCCCATAATAATGAACAAAGGTTACTTCTAAAAGTATCTAAAAAGGTCTTTTAAAGATATTTAGCTTGAATTGACCATATTTATGATTTATGTTTTCTACCCCTTTTGTCTTATGGTTAAAATTGGTCATTTCATGTCATGTAAACTCCCTTTATTTTGATTTTATAAATCTTATGCATTGATATCATACTCTGAACATTCTTTATACTAACTCATACTATTTCCTACATTCTTTCACTAATGTTGGGTCTGGCGTTCCTATTCTGTATCTCTGTCACTAGTGATCACATTAGTAGATTTAAAGATCCTCAAGAGTATATTTATGAAGAGTATAAGGTGTTGATGATAATGAGAGTGACGCTGATAGAAAAGGTGAAATTAGCCGCTTATCAACTCAAGGGTGTTGCTCAAATTTGGTTCAATCAATGGAAGGAAGAGAGGGTGGCTGATGCGGGTCCTCTTGATTTGGAAAAGTTTAAGGTTGCTTTCCTTGATAGGTTCTTTCCCCTTGAGATTAGAAAGGCAAAGTTACCTGAATTCATTAACCTTTATCAAGGAAACAAGAGTGTGAAGGAATATGATTTGAAGTTCACGTGATTGTCTCGATATGCTCTTACTATGGTCGCCGAACCTAGGGCAAGAATGAGTAAGTTTGTTTCAGACATGTCCAAGATGGTGGTCAAGGAATGTCGTACCTCCATGCTTATAAATGATATAGACATTTCTCATCTCATGGTTCATCCTCAACAAATAAAAGAGGAAAAACTTAGGAAAATATCTAGGGAGACAAAGAAGGCAACGACGGACGATGGTAACTTCACACATTTAAGGTCCGACGGACATGGTTGTTTTATGTTCTGGCAAAGTTTTTCCGGTCAAGGTTCCTCCAATTCTCCTCCTAAGTTCAACAAAGATAGGGTGTCTAACCCTAAGCTTCAAGGAGTAAATAGTAGTGGATTTTCATCGCCTTCTTGTGCCAGATGTGGAAGGAAGCATGAGGGTAAACGCTTAGCCGGCACGGATGGTTACTTTAGTTTTGGTAAGAGTGGTCATAAAATAAGGGATTGTCCATCTCTTAAGGCTAAGGGAAGAAAAGATAGGCAGGCTCCGCCTAGTTTTTCTGGTTCAAGTGCTAAAAGGAAAAATCTATTATATGCACTTCAGACTCTTCATGAGCAAGAGGGATCGCCCAATGTGGTTACTGTATGTTGAAAGTCTTTCATCTTGATGATTATTCTTTTCTTTATCGTGACGCTACCTTCTCATTTGTGGCGCCATATGTGGCCATGATGTTTGATATTCTTGCAGATATGTTGTAAGACCCTTTACAGTCTATACTCTCATTGGTGAACCTATTATGGCTAAGAGAGTCTATAAAAAGTATCACATCTCCTTATCTCATAGAGTCATTCATGTTGATATGGTATAGGTTGATATGGTAGAGGTTGATATGTTAGATTTCGATGTTATCCTTGGTATGGATTGACTGCATTCATGTTATGCTTCTATTGATTGTAGAACTTCAGTAGTCAAATTCAATTTTTCAAATGAACCCATTCTAGAGTGCGAAGGAGGAAATTCTATGTCTAAGATTTAGTTTGTTTCTTGTATTAAAATTAAAAACATGATATCTAATTGCATGTACCATCTTGTTCAGGTTACGTATATGGATTCAGAAACTCCTACTTTTGAATTGGTTCCCATTGTTAAAGAGTATCCAGAAGTGTTTCCTGATGATCTACCAGGTGTTCATCCCAAAAGGGAAATAGACTTGTGTGTTGACCTACTCCCGAATATGCAACCTATCTCTATTTCTCATTATCGTATGGCTCCGGTAGAACATTAGGAATTAAAGGAGTAGTTGAATTATTTGTTGGATAAGGGTTTCATCCAACTTAGAATCTCTCCATGGGGTGCTCCATTTTTGTTTGTTCGAAAGAAAGATGGTTCACTCTGTATGTGTACTGACTACCAACAATTGAACAGGGTTACTATTAAGAACAAATATCATGTTCTAAGGATAGATGATCTATTTAATCAACTACAAGGAGCAAGTTACTTCTCTAAGATTGACCTCCGATAGGATTATCACAAATTGAGGGTGAAGGAGAATAACATTTCAAAGATGACATTTCAACTCGATATGGTCATTATGAGTTCTTGGTAATGTCCTTTAGCTCAACCAATGCTCCGGCCGCATTATGGATTTGATGAATAGGGCGTTTAGGCAATACCTTGACATGTTTGTAATTATTTTCATTGATGATATATTGATGTATTCATATAGTTAAGATGAGCATACCGATCATTTAAGGATTGTGTAGAAAGTCCTCAAGGACCAACAACTCTTTGAAAATTTTAGTAAATGTGAGTTTTGGTTAAGGTCTGTGGCTTTTCTTGGTCATATTATTTCCAATAAGGGTATTGAGGTAGATACTAAGAAAATGCATGCAGTTACGAGTTGGTCTAGACCTTTATCCCCTTCGGATATTAGAAGTTTCTTGGGTATGGCTGGTTACTATAGAAAGTTTGTTGAATGTTTTTGTTTTATTCCCTCTCCATTGACTACATTGACCCAAATGAAAGTTAAGTTCATATGGTCGTAAGCATATGAGAAGAGTTCCAATAATTTAAAAATAGACTTACTTACACTCCGGTGTTGACTTTAACGGAAGGAACCGATGAGTTTGTTGTTTATTGTGATGCTTCAAAAATTGGGTTAAGAGATGTCCTTATTCAAAATGGGAAAGTCATTGTCTATGCCTCAATGCAACTTAAGATGCACTAAAAGAACTATCCTACCAATGATTTAGAACTAGCGGTAGTTGTGTTTGTTTTAAAGATTTGGAGGCACTACTTATATGGTGTACATGTAGATGTCTTTACTGACCACAAAATTTTGCAATATGCGTTTAAACAAAATAATCTAAATTTTCACCAAAAAAAGAGGCTTGAGTTAATAAAAGAATATGATATGAGTGTTCTCTATCACCACGATAAAGGAAATGTGGTGGTGGATGATCTTAGTCAGTTATCAATGGGTAGTATTGCTTTTGTGGAAGAAATTAAGAAGGAATTGGTTATAGATGTTCATAGATTGGCCCAATTGGGTGTTCAATTGGTTGGCTCCAAAAAAGGTGGTATTATGGTTCATAATCGTTCAGAGTTGTCTTTTGTGGCAGATGTGAAAGCTAAGCAAGGTCTTGAACCAAGTTTGATTGAATTGAAGAAAGTGATGCTTAAGAAGTCAGTTGAGGATTTCTTTGACGTGGAAGATGAAGTGCTTAGATATCAAGGTCATTTGTGTGTTCCCGATGTAGATGACTTGAGAGACCAATTCTTATGAGAAGCCCATAGTTC
Organism: Solanum piurae; assembly: GCA_029582685.1. Lineage (NCBI taxonomy): Eukaryota > Viridiplantae > Streptophyta > Magnoliopsida > Solanales > Solanaceae > Solanum > Solanum piurae. The sequence continues at coordinate 14,886 of JAJOOO010019126.1, read as the reverse complement.
TCCATATTCGATTCACCTGGGAGCCACCAACATGTACCGTGACTTGCGGAAGGTCTATTGCTGGAATGGGATGAAGAAGGATACTTCTAAATTTGTGGCTAAGTGTCCTAACCGTCAACAAGTGAAAGTTGAGCATCAAGATCTTGGAGGTTTGTCCCAAGATATCAGTATTCCTACTTAGAAGTGGGAATATTTGAATATGGACTTCATTGTTGGGTTGCCTCGTACCCGGCGACAACATGATTCAATTTGAGTTATTGTGGATCGAATGACGAAATTGGCTCATTTCATTCTCGTCAAGGTTTCTTATTCGGCGTGGGGCTATTCTAAATTTTATCTGAGAGAAATGGTTAGGTTTCATGGATTGCCCTTATCCATTATCTCAGATTGTGGCACCAAATTAACTTCTCAGTTTTGGAAATCTCTCAAAAAAGGTCTCGGTACTCGTGTTAAACTTAGTACGATCTTTCATCTTCAAACCGTTGGTCAAGCTGACCGTACTATCCAAACGTTGGAAGAATGACACAATTGTGTCTGATAGTATGAGCCTTAGTTTAGGCATTTCCGTAGCTTGTTAGCCCTTCTGTCTTCTCTCCCTAATTTTGCGACTTTGATGTGTTATGGGAGGTTGTGTTCTTTCTTGGGATTAGAGTACTTCAGGCTTGGAACCTTTTGTGACATCCTTGAGAGTGGACATCGATTCATGGAGGCTTGGAGACTACTTGAGATCCTCTTTGGAGTTGATACACCCCCGAGTCGCCCTTGCTAGTTTGGTGGATTGAGCCCCCAAAGTGGACTAGTGGGCTAGGTAGACTATATATTTTAGATCCTCTACAGGGTTGACTTACTCTTATTATCTGGGTGGCTTAAAGCCCTAGGAAAGGACTATCTGGCTAGGCGGACTGAGTTGATTGTCACTCATTCTTGCTAGGTTGGGAGTTTACTGGTTCTTGATTAGTTGGCTAGGGAGCCCGACTAATGTTCTTGGATTCTAATATGGGATACTCTCCTTTCTTGTAGACTTAGCTATTTTGTTTACCTATCTAGGTTATGGGCTTTCGTTCAGGTTTTATTTAAACTTGTGCACGAGTGTACCTTCTGCTCTTATGGGGTCAAGTAAGGTTTAGTTTAGTCGTACTTAGATTTACCTTCAGTATGCTCGTGTTCGTTCTTTTCATATCCATTTTGAGCTCTGCTTGTTTCTAGATTCTATCTTTTCATATTGTTTTCACCTTTTGTGCTCGGTCGTCCTATGATGCCTACTGAGAACCCTTTTTTGGTACTTATTCTATACTCTGCATATCATTGGATGAAGGCCCTAGTACAAGCTACCAATGGTGATTGTTCGTGCCATCTTTTGTAGATTGTGGATATTGAAGAAGATGATGAGCACTTAGTGTCCTTGATCAGCCTGTCTCCTTTTGTATATATGTTAGCTTCTCATTTACCTTTGGGACAGCTTGTTGTGGTCTACTTTTGGGACTTGTATTTATCTTGTTAGACATCTCTGTACTCGTGACTTCTAAATTCTGGAGGTTATCTATTGTATATAGTGTTTGGTTTTCCTTCTATTTCTGTCTTTTCTTAGAGTTAGTATTATTTTCTAATTAGCTCTACCGTTGTACTAACTACTTGTCATTCTTGGTACGACTTGGCTAACCTACTGGTGGGTTTAGTAGGTGCCCTTATGCCTCGGGAAGTCGACTCATGACACCAATTTGACTTTATCTTTTTTATCAGCACTTATATTTATATATTATACCCCCAAGTCACTCACCTCATTTCACTGTCAACTCACAATTATACTGTCACACCCTGAGCCTACACCTCAGGCGTGGCTGGAACTCGATAACCATTGTTGGCCCCAAGCGAACCCTTGGTCTGGCTTACTACTCAGCGAAAGACTTAAATAACAAGAAGATAATCTCAAAGATGAGCTCATGAGATAAAACTAAAATGTCTTAAAAGAAACATTCAACTAGCCAAAGTGGGAACTCAAGTTTTAACATAAGCAATAACAATGTAAAGACAAAAGGACTAACTAACTGTCTATGAAGTCCCTAAAACTATGGGGGGATGTCGGGGAAAGACCCTGATCAGCCTAACAACTGAAAAATATTAAAGCAATGTAAATAGGAATCCTCCAAAAAGCAAGGAGGCTTACCACAAAACTCTGAATGCTCAACTGGATCAACGAAGTGCTTGATGCTGATCCTGGTTACCTATATTTGCATCATAACAACGATGCAGGCCAAATGGCATCAGTACATTAAATGTACGAGCATGCGAGGGGAAAACTAAACATGACATAAGCTTGAAAGGAACTGAAAGAACATACCTGGGCTCAACTCAACTCAACTAAATCATTTCAATATAAAGCAATAATATAAATGCAATATAAAGAAATTCTTTTAAAACAAGGATAATAACTCAGTGTATTTAGAAATACAATAGTAACTTAGTTTGTGTGCAAAGATACTATATAATCTACGTGTATATAAGAATAAAAAATACTTTTGTGGGAGTTTCTCTAACCGACAACCATCACTTAAGAGCTATGTGATGATACAATGTTTTGCCTCACGCTACCCAGGTTGTCCTATACATTGCCAAGGGCATAGAACCTAACTCACTAAGTGGATCCAGTAGTCTATGATAGAAAGTACTGCAGAATCATCTAAAAAGTATGACCCTTTCTACCCACGTTGGCTTCATAGTTTATGGAGACATTGAGTTCTTATGAACTTGTCCCCACATCAGTGCTCAATATTACTCCCAAAAAAGTCAGCTCATATGTTTAAAAACAAGAACTCTTTCTGTGGTTTGAGATACTTAATTTCTCAAAAACTAGCTCAAAGGCTCTCTTGAAAATCGATGTTTCCTCTCTCGTTTAAATGTGAAAACATTTTTACTCTTTGGGAATACATAGTCCCCATATACTATTTTGAAGAAATGAACCTCAATTTTTACTCTTTACTCAACTCAAAATTCAAGTCTTAAAAATAAAGTTAAAATGTTTGTAAAAGACTTTTGGAAAACTCTATGTAGTTGTTTTGACTTGACAATTGACTTTCCTTGAATTTAATTATGGATTCAACGCTCATAATCTCATGTTTATGGATGATCTTATATTTTTTAGACGTACCTTAGAGTGCATAAATCAACTAAAAAAATAAGGTACGATTGAAGGGAACTCATACGAAAAGAAGTGGGAAAGGGTAGAAGACCTGGCGTCCCTGGCGCTCTGAGTGGCGTGTGGCGCCAGAGGGTAAACTATAGAAGCTGGGTTGAGGTGCACTGGCTGGCGTGAGGTGTTACAATATCTCCCCCTTTGGAACATTCATCCTCGAATAAGATTACTCTTAGTCGGCTAGGGTGTAACATCTAACATTCAACTCAACACCCAACAAACAAATATAACACATTCAGTATATCAATTAAAAAGTACTAAGAAGAGAACTAGTACCTTCATCTGGAATTTCTCTAGGCTCAAAGAGATATGGATATCTCTTCTTCATATCCTCCTCAGCTTCCCAAGTAGCTTCCTCAACAAACTGATTTCTCCACAGAACCTTGACTGATGCTACTTCTTTACTCCTCAACTTGCAAACTTGGCGATCTAGAATCTGAGTAGGAATCTCCTCATAAGATAAGCTATCATTTATACCAATATATTCAGTTGGTATTATTAGTGAAGGGTCGCCCATGCACTTTATCAACATGGAGACGTGCAATACCGAATGAACCGCTTCTAAATCTTGTGGTAGCTCTAACTCATAAGCTACGTTACCAATCCTCTTGGATATTATATAAGGACCAATATACCGGGGACTAAGTTTCCCCATCTTACCAAATCTCATAACAGCCTTCATGGGTGAAACTTTCAAGTAAACCCAATCATCTACTTCAAACTCTAAGTCCCTTCTCCTAACGTTTGTATAGGATTTCTGACGACTCTGAGTTGTTTACAACCTCTCTTGAATAACTTTCACTTTTTCAATGGCTTGATGAACTAAGTCTACTCCTATCAACCCAGCTTCACCAACTTCAAACCATCCAATATGAGATCTGCATCTTCTCCCATAAAGAGCCTCATACGGAGCCATGTGGATACTAGAGTGGTAACTATTGTTGTAAAGAAACTGTATGAGAGTTAGGTAATCATCCCAATTTCCCTTGAAATCAATCACACAGGCTCTCAACATATCCTCTAAAGTCTGAATGGTGCGTTCTACTTGACCATCAGTCTGGGATGGCAAGCAGTACTAAAATTCACCTTTAAACCCAACCTTTTTGGAATGACTTCCAAAACTATGCAGTAATTTGTGCACCTCTATCTGTAAGAATTGACACCGGAACTTCATGAAGTTTGACTACCTCTTGAATATACAACTTAGCATAATCTTCCTCTGAATGGGTAGTCTTTACCGGGAAAAAGTGGGTTGATTTAGTCATTCTATCTACAATCACCCAAAGAGAATCATGTTTTCTCCGAGACCATGGTAAACCTGTGATGAAATTCATATTGATAATCTCCAAGTTCCATATTGGAAGATCTATATTTTGAGCCATACCACCGGGCCTCTAGTGCTCTACTTTAACTTACTGGCAATTCGGACACTTAGCAACAAACTGTGCAATGCCCTTTTTCATACTATTCAACCAATAGACTTCTCTCAAGTCACGGTACATCTTTGTGGAACTCGGATGCATAGAATATCTGGAGTTATAAGCTTCCTCCATAATCCTTTCTTGAAGTCCATACACCCTTGGTACACACAACCTACCTTGGTACCTCAAAACACTATCTCCCCCTTGTTCAAAAGCCATTACTTTTTTCTTATGATCTGCCTTCAATTCAAGAAAAATGGGATATTGGTCTTGTTTCTCTTAAACTTCTGACACTAATGATGATTCATCAACATTCATCACCACTACTCCTCCTTCTATGCAATCCATTAAACAAACCCCTAATCGTGCAAGTCTATGCACATCTTTTGCTAATTCTCTCTTATCTTCCTTGAAATAGGCGGTACTACCCATCGATAATCTACTCAAGGCATCAACAACAACATTAGCCTTACCTGGGTGATAAAGAATACTCATGTCATAATCCTTGAGTAACTCTAACTACCTCATATGTCTGAGAGTAAAGCCTTCTAACTAAATACATATTGAAGCTTCTTGTGATCGGTGAACACATCTACATGGACACCATAAAGATAATGACATTATATTTTCAAAGAAAATACTACGGCAACCAACTCTAGATCATGGGTTGGGTAATTCCTCTCATGAACCTTAAGCTGTCTGGAGGCATAAGCTATAACTTTGTCATTCTACATTAATACACAACCCAATCCAATTCTGGACACATCACAATATACTACTAAACCTTGTGTACCCTCTAGCAAGGTCACTTTTGGGACAGTAGTCAACCTCTTTTTCGATCCCTGAAAGCTTTTCTCACAAGCTTCAGACCATTGAAACTTCACTATGTTCTGAGTTAACTTAGTCAAAGGGGATGAAATAGATGAAAACCCCTCGATGAACCTTCTATAGTAACATGATAATCCCAAGAAACTCATAATATCAGTTGAAGATGTGGGTCTAGGCCAATTCTGCACTCCCTCTATTTTCTGAGTATCAACTCTAATTCCATTAATGGAAACAATATGGCCTAAGAATGCCATAGACTCAAGCTAAAACTCACACTTAGAGAATTTAGCATACAACTCATTATCCTTTAGTGTTTGGAGAACTATTCTGAGATGACTAGCATTATCTTCCTCATTCCTCGAAGAGATTATAATGTCATCAATGACTACGATAACAAACATATCCAAATAAGGCTTGAATAGTCTATTCATAAGTTCCATGAACGCTGCAGACACATTGGTTAAACTGAACAACATGATCAGAAACTCATAATGACCATAACGGGTCCTGAATGCTGTCTTAGGGATATGAATTTCTCTTATTCTTAACTGAGGATAGCTAGATCTGAGGTCAATCTTAGAAAAACAAGTGGCACCCTGAAGTTGATAAAAAAGATCATCAATTCTCGGAAGAGGATACTTATTCTTGATAGTAACCTTGTTCAACTAACGATAATCTATACACATTCTAAGAGAACCCTCTTTGTTTCTCACAAATAGGACCAGAGCGCCCCAAGGTGAGACAGTTTGTCGAATGAAACCTTTCTCTAGAAGATCTTTCAACTTCTCTTTTAACTCTTTCAACTCTGTTGGTGCCGTTCTATATGGCGTAATAGAGATAGGACTAGTATCGGGAAGAATATCTATATCGAAGTTTATTTCTCTCTCATGAGGAACTCTGGGAAGATCATCTGGAAAGACTTTTGAAACTCACTAACAAGTGAAACTTACTAAATATGAGGTGTCTCAACACTTGAGTCATTAACTCGGATTAAGTGATAGACACAACCCTTGGAAACTAACTTTCTCGCCTTAAGGTATGAACTAAAATGACCCTTAGGCACAGCTGAACTACTCTTGCACTCTATAACTGGCTCATTCTGAAACTGAAACTTGACTACTCAAGTTCTACAATCGACTGAGGCATAAAAGTCATGAAGCCAATCTATACCTAGAATGACATCAAAATCTACCATATCTAACTCATCTAAGTCAGCCATGGTGCTCTTGTGATTTAGGAAAATTGCACAATCACGATAGACTCTCTCTGCTAGAATAGACTCACCAACGGGTGTAGAAACACTGACGGGATCAAGAAGTTGCTCAGGAAGAATCAAAATTCATAGAAACATATGGAGTTACAACAAATAAACTCGCTCCTAGATCTAGCAAAGTATAAATATCAAAGTTAAAGACTTGGATAATATCAGTGACAACATCTGGCGAATCCTTTTGCTCTTGACGACTAGTGATAGCATATAGGCGGTTTGCTCCTCCGCCAGTCCCTGAAGTAGCTCCTCTAGGTACAGCCCTATCTGGTGGAGAAAATGAAGAATATTGGGCTCTATTTCCCCTATTCCCACTGCTCTATCTGTTCTTTGGATACTCTTTCATAAGGTGACCACACTTGAAACAACTAGTGGTGCCATCACGACACGCTTTGAGGTGATTTCTACCCTTGTGCCACACTACCTTGAGACTGTGCAGGTCTAGCTCTGAAATGTTATTAATTCTGACTATTGTACTCACCTTTGTTCCTTGGTGCAGGTGCACTAGCAGATGATGGAGCAGGTCTCTTTTACTTTTTTTGGGATGAAGATCCGTTCACATTACTCTTCTGCTGTCTGGACTCATTCCGAGATGTCTTAACCCTCTTATTCTTAAACTTTTCTCTATCCCTCAGTTTATCCTCCTTAACTTGTTGCACATGGATAATTAGCCTTGCTCTATCCATATCCCTTATCAATATAGTTGCCTTGCCTTCCTTTCTTGACAGGCGAGACAACCCATCAACGAATAAACTTATCTTGCTCCTCATGTCAGCAACTATCTCCAGAGCATAGCGGGAAAGTTGTGTGAACTTCAGACTGTACTTATGAACACTCGAATATTCCTTCTTAAGAGTGAGGAATTCTCGTACCTTTCCTTCTCTCACTCACAGGAAAAGAAACGCCCCAAAAAGGCCTCCTCAAACAACGCCCAAGTCACAATTTGTGCATCTTCAGCCCTATTCTTTTTCCATTGATCGAACCAGATTCTAGCGACCCCTTTTAGTTGGTATGCAACTAGTTCCACTCTCTTAGCATCAATGACATGCATAATCTCAAAAACCTTCTAAAGCTCTTCAACAAAACTTTCCAGATTCTCCGTGACACTTGAACCAGTGAAGTCTGGAGGATTTATCCCTAAGAACTCTCGGATCCTTGACCTATCAACCACATCTTGTCAAACTCCTCTCTGTCCAACTTGGTTGGTCACAACTTGACTCAACATTCACATAGCTTCCCGAAATTCAGCATTGGTGGCCTATCCTTGGGGTTGCACTTTTGGTACATTAGGTACTCCTTCTTCATGTGGATCAACATTTTTTCTGGTGGGACGACCTGGGACAACTTTCCGTGGAGGCATGATCTGAAAGACACTCGCAAGCACGAGTTAGAAGAAACTTTTGTAGAGATAAACTCTATCGCACGAAAAATAAGATGAAGAAAGTGAGATAGTTCCTAAATGTTGCAGCCTCCTAATTATAGATGTGGCGCACTTCACACCGATAACTATGAATCTACAGACACAGCTTCATAGACACCCTAACACTCTTGTACTCTGTGCCCTGATGCCATATTTGTCACTCCTTGAGCCTACACCCTGGGCGTGGCTTGCACTCAAGAACCATTGTTTGCCCCAAGCGAACCCTTGACCTGTCTTACTACTTGTCGGAAGACTTAAATAACTAGAAGATCGTCTCAAAGATGAAGTCATGAAATAACCCTAGAATGTCTTAAAAGAAACATTCAACTAGCCTAAGTGGAAACTAAAGTCTTAACATAAGCAATAACAATGTAAAGAAAAAAATGACTAACTCACTGTGTATGAAGCCTCAAAAACTACGAGGGATGCTGGGACAAGAACCCAATCATCCTAACAACTGAAAACTATAAAAGCAATGTAAATAGAGATCCTCCTAAAAGCAAGGAGGCTCACCACAAGACGCTGAATGCTCAACTTGATCAACGAAGCACTGGATGTTGATATTGGTTACATGTATCTGTATCATAACAATGATGCAGGCCAAATGGCATCAATACATTGAATGTACCAGCATATGAGGGGAAAACTAAACATGAAATAAGCTTGAAAGGAACTGAAAGAACATACATGGGATCAACTTAACTCAACTAACTCATTTCAATATAAAGTAATAATATAAATGCAATATAAAGAAAAGCATTTAAAACATGAATAATAACTCTGTGTATTTAGAAATACAATAGTAACTTAGTATGTATGCAAAGGTACAATATAAACTCTGTGTATATAAGAATAAAAAATACTCATGTGGAAGTTTCTCTAACCGACACCCATAACTTAAGAGCTATGTGATGATAAAACGTTTTGGCTCACACTGCCAGGGCCGTCCTATACCTTTCCAAGGGAATAGAACCTAACTCATTAAGTGGATCCACTAGTCTATGCAAAAAAGCACTAAGAAATCATCTAAATGTATGACCATTTCTACCCACGTTGGCTACATTGTTTATGGAGACATTGAATTGTTATGAACTAGTCCCCACATCGGTGCTCAATACTACTCCCAAAATACTCAACTCATATGTTTAAAAACAAAAAACTCTTTCTGTGGTTTGAGATAATAACTCAAAAGCTAGCTCAAAGACTCTCTTGGAAATCAGTATTTCCTCTCTTGTTTAAATGTTAAAACATTTTTACTCTTTGGGAATACTTAGTCCCCATATACTCTTTTGAATAAATGAACCTCAATCTTTACTGTTTACTCAACTCAATACTCAAGTTATAAAAAGAAAGTTAAAACATTTGTAAAAGACTTTTGGAAATATCTATGAACTTTTCTTGACTTGACTCTTAACTTTCCTTGAATTGAATTATGGATTCAAGGCTCATCATCTCATGTTTATGGATGATATTATGTTATTTAGACGTGCCTTAGAGTGCAGAAATCAACTAGAAAACTTAGGTACGATTCATATGGAAAGAAGTGGGAAAGGGTAGAAAACTGACGCCCCTGGCGCTCTGAATGGTGTGGGGCGCCAAAGGGAAAACTACAGAAGCTGGGTTGGGGTGCAATGGCTAACACAGCACCTCAGAGCCCAAACTTCAGACCGTAAGTTGGAGTGCTCTGGCTTGTGCGGTGCCGCACACCCCTTCCCCAGCTTTGACGAATTTTCTTGGTTGGTTTTTAACTCTTAACCATCTAGATTTGATTGGTTCCTTCCCCAAACACTTAGATCCGAATATATATAGTAAAAATATGCAATAATACACTCAAAATGACACCTAATTTCATGAATTTAGATCAAAAACTTCTCAACAACTTCAACAATCAAGAACCCAATAGAAACTTCAAAGAAATCCATGAAGAACTCAATTTCTATACTTTCAAGAACGTAAATTCGCTTAAATAAATCATTATTAGTGCATGGGTGAACAAACCCAATGCTATGTGATCTAACATACCTCGTAGGGATTAACCCTATGCGAAATTCACAAGCAATCCCTCAAGAAATCGACAAATTCTTGCTTCTTCTCCTCTTTTATCACTTCTCTTCTCTCAAAACCCTAACTCTTTTTGATAAAGCGTAAACTGAACCAAATCAGTTTATATCCCAACTTTATTACCAAAAATGAAATTAAATAATTAGGTAGTGAAAAGACCAAAGTACCCTTCTAAAATCCGGTTTTGATGGTCCTTATCTTGAAATCCTGACTTCAAATAGGCATATCTCCCTCATACAAACTCAAAATTGAGCAAACTCGATGACGTTGGAAAATTATTTCCAAGATATTTCCTACGGTAAATTGTAGCACACCTAAATCATCCTAAGTTAGGAGTTATACTCATTTGAAGTTGACCCAAAACTCATACTTAGCTTAACTTGGTCAAACTTTCCAAATTTGATTATTTCCAAAAAAAATGGCATCTTTCTAATTCTAGTTCTTTCAAATAGCGAGGTGTTACATAAAAAATTCAACCCAATTGTCACTCTAAGGCTTTCCCAAGCCAACCAATATAGAACTTGTACCAAGCATGGTACCCGAGCCAACTAATAAGATACCCCGTACCATCCATTATGCTCGAGCCAATCAATATATGTACTAGGCATGGTACCTGAGCCAACCAAGAGAAATATTGTACCAGGCGTGGTACTCAGCCAACCAAAATTCATACATCACATAATCACAATCACAATGAGATACAATTACCCTTGTAAGTATAACAAAATAGGACACCTTCATTGCATAAGCTTATCAACGAATTCAGAGACACACCTTAACTATACTTAGGTCCTATTACCCCCCTTGAACTCAATTTTTTGTAATTTTGTACATCTTTTTGGATTACGTGATATCCAAGTATCTCCCATGCATCTCAATTGCGTGGATTCACGGAGTGTGCCACGTAGGTCAAAAGGTGCACGAAATTAAATATAAAATGAGCTCCGGGGGGTAATAGGACATTAATATAGTTAAGGTGAATCTATGTGATTTCGGTCATAGTTTAGGTGGGACTTATGCCTTCTCCCAATTTAAAATAAAGAATTGTAGAGTTTTATGCTATCATAGTATCACTAGTGTGTTAACACATGAGTTTGTGATTTATGCAGCATCATTATGAATAATTTAAAACACCATCAAGTTATCTTAAGATTATTTATACATAAAACCTCCTTAAAATAAAACACTTAAATCTTGAAACAAGAAAGGTACTTGCTAAATAGGGAAATATACACACAACAACATATCTAGTAAATTCCCCTAGACAGGATCTAGGGAGTGTGATAAGTTGGTAGATCCTATCCAATTCATCTGAGTTAGGAAGATTATTTTTTATAGACCATCAGGTAAAGAGAATTATTCTTTTTGTAAAAAATGTTTGAAAGAGAAGTAAGCTTAAATAATCTAAAATAAAGAAGGTAACTATGATCAATGTTATCAAAATTATTCATGCTAGTTGTATATATTACTTAAACCGGTAATATATAGAAACTAGTTTTCTCCAAAAGTTAATTTTCTTAAGATAGACAAAAGCATCTTTTTTCTCCATTTGTCTTTTAGCCTTTTTTAAAATGAATTACGTGAATGACATAAATTTAGTATTGCTAATCTAACTTTTTATTTCAAAAATGTTTTTTTTGTTTAGAAGAAAAGGACGAAAAAAATATCCAAAACAACGACTGATGGATAGTTAGTGTACCGGTGTAGAACACGAGCCATCCGTAGAATGTACCAACGTGATACGAATGGCTAAGGTACCATTTTCAAATTAATTCAGAGTATTGATGTTTAAATTGATTTTATTTTCATACTATATCAACTTATATAGTCAAGATTCTTTTCTTACTTTTAACTTAATGTGATGATATTTAAATTGATTTAGTTTATTACTATATTAACGTATACTCCCGAGATTCAGTTCCATGCTTCAGTAACCTATACGATCAAGGATTTGGTTTCACAGTAATGGTCACATTTACCAATTATCTATATGAGTAAAAAAATATTGACGGATGTGTTTATTCTTGCTGGAACGTAGCACATGAACAAAACAATTTTAAGATTTAAGATTTGATGGGAAAAGAATCTACAAGTGATTGATTTCACGCGCTATCTTCAAACAACATTTCTTAGATACTTGTAATTTATTGTGGGATTAGAAATCATGAAAGGTTATTTCTAATCTCTTCTCCATCACATGATCTATTCAACAACAATTTACAAAATGTAGAATCATTCGAAATAGAATATTTTTCTAATTTTGAACAAGGATGAACGTCCGAAAATCATAGTGGAAATGGAGAGCACTACGCAGTTGAGGAAAGAATGTGAGAAACAAAAAGAGTTGTTGAAAGCCCTTTTTTTATTTTCAAGGGTCAAGTCATCATAAGCCGGATTTTTTAAATTTCTTGGAATATCAATTTAAAATTTTCAATTTGATTTTACTAATTAGAATCTAGTTATTACATGGCTTATTAATTTGGAATAAATAATATGAAAATTTATTTTTAAATGATCTTTTTCATTTAGTCTTATATCTTCTCTTTAACTAGTTACAAAATTAGATATGTTAATTAATCCTCTGTTTTAAGGATGGATAAAAATGAAAACAGAAGAAGAAATATTTTCATTCACATAAATTCTTAGATTCTTCATTTCCTCACTGGCATCTAAAATGGAAGAACTTAATGGAGAGAATAACGAAGGAGGATGATTTGAAGAACGAAAAGCAACAAGATGTGTTTTCTTATTTCAAAAAATGTCTCCAACACTAGATATATCAAAGATAAAATGGAAAAGGAAAATAAAACTACTAAATATGATTTTATGGCAACCTTGGTAATGAATCTTAATGCTTCACATTTCATAACGTTTATAAATTTTCGTTAGCGTTATATTTGGTGTGCCAACTTTTCATATATATTTTTATAACATTGGCTGCAAGAAAAACTTATCACATCTCAATTAATTCACTGTATATTTGCTACTCCCACTTATACATGTACCCAATAAGTCTATATATCCATTGATAATAGCCACCCTTAACTTAAGTATTTTAGCCTCACATCAACACCCCACACTTAAACTTTTGTTCATCCTCGAGCAAACATTAAAGTTCATCCCCAAAAAAAAAATATCATACTAGCAATGTCATCACTTTGATTAATACAAACAATTAGGCCATGTACCAATTTTAAAACATCAAGTAGACTTCTTAATCATTATGCAAGACATCCAGATAAACAACAAACCTCCTAACCTCCTAACCTCAAGGAAGGACTTCGAACTCATCAAATTTAAGCTTGCTCACCTACTCTCATCAAAGAAAGTTAATAAAATCCCCTATCTATCATGAAACAAGTGCCCTCACAAGAAGAAATAGTCCGCACACTCAAATCAAAAGATTGAATCTAAATTAAGGACTTAGCATCAAAGAACACTCTCACACTCACAAAGAAAATTCACATGTATGCACAAAGAACCATATGCTTGCCCATTATGTACATCTCCACTAATTAAGCATGCTTGAATAGAATCAAAATAGGACTTTAACGGGTTGTAATGTAGGCTAGGGGACGGGTAGAAAAACTATATAATAGTGACTTACACTTCCTTAAGCACTTTGCAATTTATGACTTTATCACTCATTATTTTCTTCACTTTATTTTCAGTCCTCTCTTCAACAATTATTTCACAAGTAATGTTCATCTCAAGAATGCTTTAATCTTTTCCTTACTTTTTTTTTAGCTAAGTTTTCCTTCATAATAGCCACCCTTAACTTAAGTATTTTACATGTGTTAAGGTGCACGATGTCCTTGGAAGGACCAGGGTCATCATCAAGATAATTTTTTATTTTTTTTCACATTCTTTCAAAGAGAGCTTTTAAGCACTTTGTAGCTATCATTGATTACCTTTTCACTCAATCATCCCTTTTTCTCAGAATTGATAATTAGAATAAGTCTATGCTATAATGCTAAAAGAAGCAAGGTGCAAAAACTAGGGATTCAACAAAATAGTCAAGGGCAAAATATTGCTACCAACAAAAGGCTACATGCTCAAAAGGGCTAACTAGTGATAAAATATCTGAAAAGGCTAAAATTTACTAGACAAATCAAAGAAAGCCTATTATCATATCCTAAACAAAGCAACACTTTTTATTTCGCTTCAATAACATGCAAGGCAAGTTCTAGACTAAGATGCAAAACATGAAATAAACAAAATCTCACCACACATGGCACAAGTATCAATCAAGATGGATCAATTCCACTTCTAAGAGAGACATGATAATAACAAACTACAAAATAAAATAAGCTATATACAAAGTCAGAACCATGAACCTAGATGTCAAAAAGTTTGCAATTTCACTAGCAATCAAGCATTTACAAGAAAGTACTACTCAAATTAGGCCCAAATAGTAAATATCACATAACTCAAAAGGGTCTTTTCTTTTCTCTCCAAAAAAAACAAAGATAAAAATAATATTTAAAAAATAAAATTTATTTCTAAAAAAGAGACAATCGGTTCAAAGGGACTATCCTCAGGAAAAGAACCGAAAATAAAATCCAAGGAACCCATCCTAAAAAAAAAAAGACTCAATAAAACAGTAAAAACTAGGAATTTATTCCTCCACCCCACACTTAAAATCATGCTTTGTCCCCAAAGCAATTTATAGAAAAGAGAAGAAGAAGAAGGGTGAGAA
>JAJOOO010019125.1:0-23480 GCA_029582685.1 Solanum piurae | reverse complement strand
AGAGTCCTGAGATGATTACCTTAGTTAACCAAGTTTAAACCTTGAAGAAACACCAATAACTACAAATTTATATCTTCAAAAACTAGCTCCAAACGCAGCTAATAGAAGGGGAAAATGATTGCCACGTGTAGGGATTACGTTTCTAGGCACGGGGGCAATGTTTAATGGTAGAAATCGTCAAAAACTAACCTTCATAATGCTAGAACTCCATAGGAACCCTCTCTTCATATTTCTCTCTGGTTTGGAACTAAAATGGAATGTTTTCATGGCTTAAAACGTTAAATAAGCCGACCTACCATATTTTTGACCCGACCCAGATTCTACCCCGTCAATTCCTCGAAAAACCCTCATAACTTTTTACTCTGATGTCGGTTTGATACGGGGTTTTGTGCGTTGCAAACTAGATTCGTAGTGCTTCGATTTAATGGGTAATAGGCCTTCTAACTCTTTATATATTGGGAGAAAACATCCAATACATTTGACCCAAATTTCCGAGAATCTTTAAAAGGAACTTACAATAACTTTCGCCAACTTTTATTTTGCCACTTAACTTCAAAACATGAGATACAACCCTTGAACACTTAAAATATGACATACCACATCATTTTTAATTTATTACTCACCCTCCTTGTCTTTCCACGAATATACGAGTTAATTTAGACGTTTTAAAAAAATCGAGGTTTTACATGAGTCTTGAAGTTTCAGGCCTTAACAGATCTTGACCCACGACCCCAACCCATGGGGTGTGGGTCCACTCACGATCTGTGAATGGCCACTCATGGACCATGTTGTTTTGATAGCTTTTTGGACAATGTTGGGGTCCTCCTCAAGGACCCATTGGTTGGTCTTTGGGGAGTTATACCCGGACGTTTAGCCCCTAAAATCTCCATTCTAAGTATGGAAGTCATTTTTACAACCTTTAATCTGCATACAACACTACAAGCCTCTTACAAAAGGCTCTAGAACTCACTAGTTCAATTTACTAGTTTCCGGGTGTTTAGAATAGTCATTCGAGCACGAATGATCCCAAGGGGGAGATATTGTAACGTTCTTAAAGGCACTACTCTAAACTAGCAGCCCATCATGCATGCACTACATCTAAATGCACACAACCAAGGAAGAAAGCTTCCATTCCAAGATAAACACATTCAATGCAACACAAGGGAGTAGTAACTACTTCTACCAACCCACAAGCATGAAACTTTAAATCTACTCATTTTCAAGGAGGAACTAACATCTCCTAGATAAAACATGCTCAATACACAATCATGGAGCCTAAATGCAATTTACTTCTTAAAAAGCATTTATTCAAAGAGGAATCTTTCAACTCCAAACTATGGTATGCTTATATAATCATCTCATGAAGTATATATGCAAATCTACTCAAATGCACTACAACATGAGGAAAACAATGCATATAAGTCATTTATAACAAGACCTAAGAATTTTCATGAACATGCATCACATAAGAAAATCATGGAAACATACTATTCACACGACTTCACATAAAAGCAAATCAAGAGGAACCTGTCATCTCAAGCTAGAATAGGAGTAGGAGGAAAATGATGAGGACATTGGGACATCTCATTGGCCCTTGGCATCCCAAGTAGCACTCTTAACCAAAATCCTTAATAAAGAACACTCCACACTACTTCATGGAACAACTTCTTGTCCTTCTATATCTTAACTTGTCGGTCTAAGATTTCTACCGGTACTTCTAAATTAGAGAAGTTCTCACTAAGCAACTATAGCTCACAAGTAACCTTACTAACACCGCTCAATATCTCACATGAGCCTACCAAGCCGGGACTAAACTCCTCATACTCACTACACCTCTCAAAGTGAAAATTTCAAGCAAACCTAACTCATGAACATCAAGAACACTCAATGACCTTGCTATCTAAGCTCATTATCTCCCCCTTGGGAGTAAGCCTATACAAACTCTTTTAAGCATAAATTATTTCAATTCTAAGGTCGAAGCAAGTCATCACTTAGATTTCACATCATCACACAAAATGATTCTAAATCATGGTGAATTACACTTATACCCTCCTTAGACATGTCTATTCACTCAACCTATCTAGACATTACTTAAACACCCTATTCAACCAATCTATCAACATACCACAAAACTCATCATGACTAAGTGGGGTCCTACCAATAACTAAGCAACACCTCACAATCACTTTGCTAGGTAGTCACACTATCTCCCCCTTGGGAGTAAGCCTACAAAATTCTTCTAAACATCTTTCATAACATAAAGGAACCTATGAAGCATCGTTCATACTAAAGACAACATCACAATCTATCATCTCAAAATCTCTCAAGTCACATTTATCCCTCGCTCCTTGTAGCATAATCCCTTCGAGTAGTCATATCCTAAAGACCATCGTATAAGGAATAAGAGAGAGACCTTATAGAGTTAAACTCCATGGCATGACTTAGAGAATGAAGAAATAAAATTTCCTAACGATCCAGTAGCTTCCTATTCATAAACGTGGCGCGCTTCACATTTATAAACAAAACTCTACTAGATGTGGTTTGAGACAATCCTAGAACTATTCTAAAACCTTGTGCTCTGATTACCAAAATTTTCACGACCCAGGGGTACCCCCTAGACGTAACATGGTGTACTTGACCCCAAAGGGGTCTCATACAAACCCTTAACATAATCATAACATAAGATAATAGATAAGTATGGAAAATCTAAAACTTCTTTAAAACAATACAATCAAAAACATTTTCATAAAGCAAGCGGAAGTCTTTTACTAAATATTTGTCTCAAACCATCTGCTAAAACTCTGGAAATAAAAGTCTTGGGACTCAGCCCATATAAAAGTCTAAAACATAAAGAAATGACATAAGGAGATAATGGGTTTGTCCTCGAAACTATGAGGACTCACCGAGTCTTCAACTCTTCTTTCACTTTAGGAACCTAGCCTCCAAAGCAAGCACTCAATCTCCAAAACCCTACATTTGATTAGAATGTAGGCAATATGCGTTAGTACAAAATGTACCAAGTATGAAAGCTAGCACAACATCATAAGAGCATCTCAAAATGGTTAGTCAATATAAGACATAAGCATAAGAGATAATAACATAATCATACATAGTCTCCAACATCAGCTTCATATAGTCATAAGTCAACATAAGACATAGTAAATGAGCATAGGAGATACATCATGTTTATAGCTTAGTATTTACTTAAACCTTCATATTTACATACTTCAACACCTAATCTTTCATATTACAAGAGAACTACTTTACAAGCCACCTCAAGGCATACTTGTGCAAGGCAAGGATAGCATCCCATAATACTACCCAAGCTAAGCACCCCTTTTTGGTCATTGTTGGTCATAGTCCCCATTCATAGTCAAGACTTAGGTTTTCATTTCATAAGATTACTAAACTCCTAAATAACCTCAAGGCATACTTGTGCAATCCATGAGTGGCATCCCATACTACCACACATACTAATCATATCTTGAAGTCACACTATTCATGCTTACTAGTCATAGGTGTCATTCTAGACCTACTTCATATTGACAAGGAACTATCATCTTAAGCCAATCATATCATGGAAGGCAACCATAGCAACAATCCAAGCTAAGTCTATACTACATAAGAGAACACTTCATAAGTAGCTTCAATTCGTACTTGTGCAATGTATGAATAACATCCCATACTACTATCCACACTAAGTACTACTTTAGGCTATCATACATACTTAGTAGTTGGGGATTAATCCCTCTTTACTATTTGCCATTAGTCATTTAAGGTACTTCTCTATTTAGTACAAGGCAAGTCAATACACATGAATGAGTTCTATTATCAATTCAAGGCTACCAAGGAATAGCACCCTACTAGACTAGACCAAGCTACCATGGAAGACATTCTAATATGCAAGTCCAAGCTACTACTACTAAAACCAAGCTAGTCATCTTGCTACCATAAATACATTATGCTAAACCAACTACCACAGAGAGCATACTATCATGCAAGTCCAAGCTATACAAGGAAGGATACAAGTTTCCATCCTAGCTACCATGCAAGCATTCTATGATACTAGTGCAAGCTACCCTTAAGAGAGTATGATCTTCAATCTCAAGCTACCATGAAGTGGTCTTGGCCTAACCAAAGCAAGCTACCATGAAGGCATTCTAACATGCAAGTTCAAGCTACCATTAGGAGAGTTTGATGTCTCAATCCTAAGATACCATGAGATCTACTATCTCAAGCTACCATGAAAGCATTCTATAATTCTAGTCAAGCTATCCTTAGGAGAGTATGATCCTCAATCCTAAGATACCATGAGAACTATTATCTCAAAGTACCATGAAAGCATTCTATAATGCTAGTCAATCTATCCTTAGGAGAGTATGATCCTCAATCCTAAGCTACCATGAGAACTACTATCCCAAGCTACCATGAAAGAATTCTATAATGCTAGTCAAGCTATCCTTATAAGAGTATGATCCTCAATCCTAAGCTACCATGAGAACTACTATCTCAGATACCAAGCTTGGTCTTGTCTTACCAAGTCAAGCTACACATGAAGGAATACAATGACTCAACTTCAAGCTAGTCTAGTCTAACATGATTTGATTCATTTTAGGTTATTAAGTCAACCTAGAATCATTCTATGTGAGAGAACCTTGGATCTCCTAGCATATTCATGCCTAAGTGTGTAAGGGAGAAACAATACACTACCAGATCACATAATATTAGATTTACCCCCAAAGCCCTACCATTGATGGATACAAGCCCTACTTTAAAAATTAACTTCATTCATGTTTAAATTACAAGTTATTCAATCACATTTTTTACTACTAAGTGATTCTAGTCATAATTCATCGTAGAGATTCAATTTCATCTTTACAAGTCAAGATCCTTCCTATTCAATAAGGTATAGTTCAATTCATGATTATATGATCCTAACTTTGTTCAATTACTATACATGATATTTCTTTAGGAAGATCACCTTTGAACCTTCAATTTCACCTCTAATTGCATAAACCCACAAATATCACATTCATCAATTTAGACTAGGGTTTACCATAGAAATCATATGAATTCATCATGATATCATAAATCAATGCTAATACAATCATAATTGAGTGTTATCCAACCTTTTGGAATCATACTGAAACACAACCCATACTTTGGAAGAAACCCTAGATTAAAAAGGGGTTTTCTTCTCAATTTGGGGGAAAACTAAGGGGCTATATGGGTGAAATAACCCATAGATGATTATGCTAAACATACCTCAAAATAGAGCCCCAAACAAAGCTTGAATCAATGGTGAATTCGACCTAGTTGCTGCCTCTTTTCTCCTTCTTCTTCTTTGCTTCTAGAGAGAGAAATATTTGAGAGGAAGTGGGTTCTTTAGACGAATGAGTTAATGAATTAGTTTAGGGTATATTAACTTCTTATAGGAGTTTAATTAACTAACTAACCGACCTCTCTTAACCCCCAATTAATTACTAACTTAACCCCTAAGTCCCAACTTAAAACAAAACTCTAAAATCTAGCAGCATCTATGGACCCCTATCCACGGACCGTTGATGGGTTCACGGAGCGTGGAATAGTCTCGTGGCTAGGGAATGAGGCTTGAAGTTGCAGGCTTTAACATGTATTGACCCACGACCCCAATCCACGGGGCGTGGGTCCACTCACGATCCATGAATGGCCACTCATGGACCATGCTGTTTTGACAGCTTTTTGGGCAGTGTTGGGGTCCTCCTCAAGGACCCCTTGGGTGCTCCTTGGGGAGTTGTACCCAGACGTTTATCCCCTAAAATCTCCATTCTAAGTACGGGAGTCATTTTTACAACCTTTAATCTTCATACGACACTCCAAACCTCTTACAAAAGGTTCTAGAACTCACTAGTTCAATTTACTAGTTTCCGGGGTGTTACAATAGACCAACAAATGTTGAAATTAATCTCCTCATTGTTTAATCGAAACTTCATCAACCCTCTCTCCCTATTGACTAAGGCATGCCCACTAGAAAGAAATGGTCTCCCTAAGATGATGGGTACCTCACAATCAAGTATCACAAAGTCTGTTGGAAATATGAATGACTCCACTTTCACAAGAACATCTTGGAGCACTCCAATAGGTCTCTTTCACAGTTTGGTTAGCCATAAGTAAACGCATCGCAGTCGATTTTGGATCCCCTAAACCCAACTTCTTATTAATGGTCAACGACATCAAGTTAATGTTGGCACCTAAATCACACAAAGCTTTCGCAAAGTGCATAATCCCAATGGTGCAAGGGATGGTGAAAGCTCTAGGATCCTCCTTCTTTTGCACAAGTGACCTAGTAGCAATGGCACTGTAATGTTGCATTCTCTCATCTTTCTCAAAACTCACATCCATATTTTTGGTCACCAAATCTTTCATAAATTTTGCATACCCAGACATTTGCTCCAAGGCTTCTATCAACGGAACTTTGATGGAAAGCTGCTTCAACATAGTTATGAACCTGTAGTATTTACCCTCTTTGGTCTTCTTCACCAATCTCTGTGGAAACGGAGGTGGTGGTCGAGGCATAGGAACAACCATTTGAGTCACCTCAGCTTTCTTATTTTGTATTATCTTTTGGGCCTTTAGTAACCTCAATTTCATCTTCATAATTTTCTACCACTTTTTCAACCTCCGACGGCATGGGTGGATTAGTGGTCTGCTTTCCCCCCGCGAGTAGTGATTGCCATACAATGCCCATCATTTTTTGGGTTCTGGATGGTGTTACTAGGAAGTGTACCAGGATGATGTGGATTTGCATTGGTGGACAACTGACTAAAAAACTTCTCAAATTTCTTCATAGACACTGCATGGGCATCAACTTATTGACCTATTCTACACAACACATTTCGCATCTCTTTCACATTCTCATCAGTTGCATCAAACCTCTTCAAGATCTTCTGCATCATATCTTCAATTCGTGACATACTACTACCACCCTCTCTATTACCAGGAGAAACATAGGGCCCAACCTTATCATTCCTGTTGCCATAGTTGTTTCGGTTGTAGTTGGTGTCGCGATTGTAGTTCCCATCCCGGACATAGTTAGCCTCACATTTGTAGTTACCCTCATGATTGTAGCTTCCATAGTTTTGGCCTTGGTTTCCTTGACCTTGGTGCCAATTATCCGAGTTTCAACCTTGGGCGTTGGTTCAGAAACCTCCCGTCTGATCATTTACCAAGTACGCATCCTCCTCATAGTAGCACTCCTCAACTGGTGGTGGTGGATGATGAGTCCACAATTTGGACTTATTTAGGGCTTTATTTTAATAGATTTAGTGTCCTCAAATGCATATTTTGTGTCAATAACTGATGTAAATCCTTGAGTTTCAGGTATTTGGATTGAGGAACAAAAAATGGACACTAATGAGCAAAAAGGAACAAAGCAGCTGAAAGAACGAAGAAAAGAAGGCCGGAGGATCGCCTAACACATTGGGCTAGTCACCGAACAACCTTGATATCACCTAATGTTCCAGTGTGCCAAGCCCTGAAGGAGAAAATCAAGTCGGCGATAGAAAGGAGAAGTTGGCGTGTCGCCGAATGGTTCCGTGATGCAGTGCCATATTGCCCAAAATTACAGAATGCAAAGATGCTGAAGGACAAAGCAAATAGGTGATGAAACTGACCAAAGGGCGGATCGCCGATTGGATCAGTGATCTTGACTTACTTTGCCAAATGGTCCTTTCCAGCACAATTTTTGAAAACTATAAATACTCGTCTGAATTTTTAGTTTAGTATGCAATTTTTAATCCAACTTTCATATTATTCAGTTTTCATTGAGAGTTGGAGAACTGAGTTTAGAGACAATATTTCCTTTAGCTTTGAAGATTTGAAGATTTGAAGATTTCCATTTCTGAGAAATTGGAAGTGGGTGTTGAAGATTCTTCATCTTAGACCTGTTTAAAGAAAATATAAATCATACCTAGTTGATGTTAATGCGATTTGGTATCGATTTCTATCCTTTTACTATGTCTAGCTAAAACTCGAATTCTTGGGGTGTGATTATGTGATTATGGGTTGATTTAGCTGCTGGATATTGTTAGTTGATAGTTTATTTGTTGTTTAAAAGTGATTTCGTTCAGTAATTATGGTTGAATTTAATGGGTTGTAGTTGCAAATGCAATATTAACTTCGTGTTTTTGGCTTGCTCGAGAGAGAGGTTTTAAAACCAAGATTATTGAATCGATGGTCTATTGGTATTGTGTTGTCGTAGGTTCATCTCGAGAGAGTGAATCCTAAACCTTTTTCCACACATTCAGCTCGAGAGAGTGAATGGACTAAAGCGGAGGCTTTGCTTAATTGCTGCTTATTGGTGTTTGAGAGAAACCATTTAGATTTGGGGTAAATTGTTCAAGAGAAAGTTTACCCCCACTAAAGTCTAGCTTAGTCACTGATTTTCAATTGTTCGCTATCAATTAAGAATACACAGTTGTCTACCTTAGCCCATAATCCGACCACATCCGAAGAATCCCGTCTTTATACTTGTTATTTTCGTATCATTTGCTGTTGAAGTTGTTAATTGCAACCAAAATCCCCTTAGTATTTGACACTTGTGTCACCCCTAACTTGAATGATGTTTTTTCTTCGTATATGTGTTTTTTGCTATGATTGACTAGAGCATATTCACATTTTTCTATTGATTCTCAATTTCAAAACCACTCTCTGTGGGAACGATCCCAACCTTTGGTTGGGTTATATACTGACTAATGATCATTGATTCTTAGAACCGAATTAAGAGTCATTGATAACGTTATTCAATCAAAATGGCGCTGCTGTCGTGGAGTGGTGTTAGTTGAGATTTTTTGGTTAAATTGGATATTTGCTCTTGTTAATTATAGTGATACTTACTTAAATTTATTATTGTTTTGCTTGTTTGTGTGTTGAAACAGGAAAATGAGTGTGAATGGTGACCAAATCGGTCACCCCCTTTTGAGGTTGTTGAATCTTAGGGATAACCTCTTAACATTCAAGCAGTTGGGGGGGGGGTGAGACTATCCATGAGATGTGGCCAAGATTTAAGGCATTACTGCAGTAGTGCCCAAATCATGGAATGCTAGATAAACTATTAATGGAATGTTTCTATAGAGGTCTTCATCCCAAAGATAGAAATGATGTTGATCAACTTTTTGCAGGTTGTTTAATACAACAACCCTATGAATCAGTATCCGAACTCCTTGATGGCATGGTTAAGGCAAACAAGGAAACGGAGAAAGACCAAGAAATGGCCGCGTTATTGACTCAGTTGGATGTCTTGTCCAAGAAAGTCATGGAATTGGAGGCAAAGTCCAAAAAGGAGGACAAGTACCTTCTCCCTCACAAGTGTCAAAAGATGAAGCAGCAAGAGGGTGGACAAAATGAAGAGGTCCTCTCACTTATTCTACACAAAATCAAACAACAGGATAGAGCGTTGAATGAGATAAAGAGAATATCTTAATGCTTAATTAGATGACCACTTCCCATTCCATGAATATTCAGCTACAAGACGCCCAGATAAACCAAGCGATGTAGTGCCTCTACTTACAACAAGGGGGTTTGCCTAGTGATACTATGGCTAACCCCGAAAATGAGGTTTAAGTGGGGACTTGCATCGTGCCACGAAGTTAACTAAGGCGCTGCTTGGGAGGCAACCCAAGACCCTTTATTGCTTTTTTTTTGCTTTGTAAATAATGGTGAGTTGATTGTGCAGGTTGAAGTGTGGAAGGAGTTTGAAAAGTGCAAGTTGGCGAGCCAAAGGTCCAGTCGGTGCATCGCCGAAGAGGTCGGCGTTCCCGACTTGAACCGCCGTTTGACTCAAGATATTTTCAAATTGGAGTCTGTAAAACTCAGCGAGCCCAGAAGCAACTTGGCGATTGACCGACTAGTTCGGTGATCACGATCTAGATCGCCGTTTGGATCCCCGTATTAACTGGAGGTTCTATGAAACTGGGAGAGGTAAGTGACCAGTCGGCGTGTCGTCTAGTGGTTCGGCGGCCATGACTAATGTCGCCGAATGGGCGAGAACTGGAAGGTTTGAAGGCCAAAGATTTAAAAGTTTCAAACCATTTTACTTTCCCTCACTTTTTATCTTCCCAAACTCACACCCGCACTTTTGATTTCTATATTTTCACATTTTTTGAGTATTTTAGTCATCGATTTGTGCTCATATTTGGATTACATTTCCGCTTAGCATTTCAATATCACTTTAAGCGGCAAAAGTATGGTTTTCCAAACCCTGAGTTTATTTTTGATAATTTTGTACTCTTATGCAAATGATCTTATCGTGTTGTCGTGTGATGGGCCTCTCTGATAGGATTAAAGTGTGTGATTTCCTATTTTAATTTGATAATCTTGCCTATAATTCCTTTAATGTTAGATTCCCGTAATTTTGTGCCTTATATTGAATGAAAACTTATGGGGTTGTGCTTGCATGTTGTTTTAGTTGGTTGGGTGAAGTCTGAGTAGCCCGTATTTGTGCCAAATGACGTAATTTTCCGAATGATAGAGCGGGTGACATCCTTCTTAAGGGCAAGAGTCATCAATTGGGCAAATTTGGCAAAACCGGGAGAAGTCTGAGTATCCCGGGGTAATGGGTGTTATGGGTCTTGCTCAAATTTAACTAATGCATGCTTTGATTTTGTTTTCGGGGATTGCGAGGTTGAATTCGAGAAGATGGATTGAAATTAGGCACGTTGGGTTGTTTGCAGAGCTAGGTCGAGCTCGCCGAACCACTCAGCGGTTCGCCAAAGGTCCCCATCTTGCCTATAATTTCATGCTTTATTTGATGTTGGGTTTTGTAGCTTTCGGCTAGAAGCATGAGATCGCCGAAGGCTCTCGTTGCCTCGCTGAAAATCTTCTTGATCGCCCTTTATTTGCACCCCTGAACCCTATTTTGCACTGTAACTTTTGGCGGGCTAATCCTGGCTCACTGAAAGATGTCGGCTATTCGCTGAAAGTACTTTTCTTCACCGACATGCCAGATTTTTCAGAGATTTTTGAGCCAATCCTTTCTGTGAGCCCGATCTAGCTTGCCAAAGATATTTGGCAACTCGCCGACTATTTCGGCGAGTCTCTCTGCAACTATTTTTCTGTGATTTTGTTAGAATGTTTTCTAACTTTTTCTCGATGTTTTGCAGATATGGTACGAACAAATACAGACAGGCCACTGATACGCTCAAATTACACCTCACTAAAGAAGCATAAGCAATCGTTATCAAGTAAAGGACCCAACTTGTAGGTTGGGGTCGATCCCACGAGGAAAATGGTTTAGACTTAACTTTAACCAACAATTATATTTGTTTAGTCAAATTACATCCAGAAACAAGTAATTAAAAGGGGGATTTGTGAAACAAATGGTAAAAAATTAGTAAGTAATCGGTAAGTAAATGTCAATTTCGGTTGTTATCAAGATGAGATAATTAACTAGGGTATACCTGTTCCCCACAAGCTCATAACGCAGTAATCCTAGTAATAGCAATCCTTTCCTAGTATACTACATGCAAAGTGATAACTTAAGTATCTCTAAATCCTTAGTCTGACACCTAGAGAATTTCACCCCGCACCTTGGTCCGGCTACGTGTGTATAATTTACTAACCCTAACCTTTACCTCATATTAGACATCACATTGATGTTTGGCTTAGTTATTACTTCGCACCAATCGACACTAGCCTGTTAGATAGTATCACACTAAATCTATGTTGATAATTCTTTTTTTGTTGATTACCTCCTTGATCCGGCAAGTAGCAACAAGGCGAGTTCTACGTTGACCACCGTTAAAAAGACTTTTAAACGAAAGAATTATCAATGCATGCAAAACACTATTCAAGAATTGCTTATTTACTATTCATACTTTGTTAATCGCTCATGGTTCCTACAACCCTAGTTGTGGAGTTTAGTTACCCATAATCATATGTACACAATTCATTATTTTAGATGAAAGAATTATGAACTTACGAAAAAGGAATAATAAACCCAGAAATTCAACTTGAATTGCAACACCAAAATCTTCAAAACGACTTCAGGAAATTAAGAGTTGCTAAAGTTCCAAGTTAATATCCCAAGTCAAGAACTAGAATAAACGTAATAAAATTCAACCCCCAAAAACGAGGTTTACATACCCTATTTATAGAAAACAAGTCCTAAATTAAAAGGGAAACAAAATAAGGAAAGTTTGTTCAGGCACGCGTCTTCATTCCACGAGACTGACTCACGGACCGTCAATGGATCTACTATCCGTGAGTCCTTTCCTTCAACCAGGACTTAGAAAATATTTCAGATTCCAAAAATCAGCTTCTTTGAAGCAAACGACGGAACTGCAGTACGGACCGTAGATCGATCTACGGTCCGTCAATCCCTCTCCATAGCTTCACACTTGGAATCTTCAAAAATCAGGTACTGGAACCCTCGCAGTATCAATCTACGGATCAACAGTACGGTCGGTAGATCAATCTACGGACCGTCAATGGCCACCGTGGTTCCACATTTGGTTAGATTTCCCTGATTTGCCTTCCATGTCTTGTCTGCTGATCTACGACCACCATCTACGGAGCGTCAATGAACCTACGGTCCGTAGATCACCTCCGTAAATGCCCTTTTTTGCATTTCTTTCAACTGTCTGTTTACTTCCACGCCTGAACATCTTTCCTGGAAAATATGATGAAAACACATAAAAACCAATACAAAAAGGCCATAGACTCACACAACTTGTAAGTGAAATGTATTAGAAATACCGTAAACTCACAGTATATCAACACACTCAACTTAAATTCGTTGTTTGTCCTCAAGCAACGCACTAAAACTCTAAACGACACTTGTATAGAAGCAAGCATTTCAAGCACAAACAATCACATGGCTCTCTATCCCACTCACTTTCCGGGTGCAAAATTTGTTCTCTTAGACTCGACAAGCTAATTCATGCGGATCAAACCATGACAACGATCGACCAACCAACACACAACATACACTGCTTCACCATCACCAAAGTACCAACTTTCCGACAATGTAACTAGTGCCCTTACTTCAAACGAAATCCCTTTTCTTCCACATAATGACTATGAATTTGAGTACAAGGATTCATTCACCACTCACACTCAATAATAACTTCAAGTACAGTTAGTGCTCAGTACCATAGGCTTGCCCTTATTTTCACTGCGTAGACTCTCCAAACTAGACTCTAGGATCACTATAGGACTTTGTTGGCTTGTAACATAGGCTCAGGGTCAGGTGTGGTACATTTGGGTACTTCTTAGTGACTTTCTGCCCTCCTTGACATTACACTAGGCTTTCAACCTCTTTTTGCCCTATTTTTGCCATCCTACCGTTTTACCTTCTTTTCCTTGATTTTCTTCAACCATGGATGTGACTTTAGACTTTGTAGCTCTTTATTATTTTTTTAATTTTTTTTTTCACTTTCAACTTTTCCTTGCATTTTATTCTTTTCTTTAACTTTCAACAAGTCACATCCTTTCCTCTCTTTTTCAACATCAAACTCTTTTCATATCCATTTTTCTTTTGGTTTCCTCTTTCAAAGCTACCCTCAACTTATGGATTTTCCATTGGTTGAGGTACACAATACCCAATGTCGGGTCAGGGCCAAGATTGAAGTTACTTTTTACATTAGCAACCCTCAACTTAGGCTTTTGGCCTAAGTCGAGGTGCACATGTCCAAGAAGGGATCGGGGCCAACATAGTAGATTATGGGAAGGTGAGTTAGGGGTTCATAAAGAAATTGTGTAATTTTAGGCTCAAAGCATTTGGATCAAAGGGAACAATTATTTCATTTGGTTGGATCTTTCCTTTAGGCAATTTGTGGACTTATCAGAACAAGGGCCTATGATCACTTCCTAGCCTCTAGAGTGAATTGTCTTAGAAGGACTAACCGTGCAAGTTCTAGTTTTGCACAAAAAATGTTTGAACAATCAACTATTCTCACACACTCTTGGCACATAGTTTCATTATCAGATGATCAGATTACCCAATTGAAGTTTCAGCTTAAGTCATGCCATCAAGTTGATTCATTATCATGTCATACTCAGATCCAACACATTCAACTTATCTTAGCCTACAAATTCTAGCACACATATGAAAATTTGGATGGGTATCTCTTTTCATCAGCCATCATGCTTCATTCTTTTTCATGCTTTTAAACATACAATCCTAACACATGCCGGTTCAACAGAAATTGAACAGTCTCTTGGGGAAAAAGAACACAGGCAAGAAAACCCCAAGAGAGGATTTGTGAGTTGGGTTACTCAGACTTCACCCTAGCACTCAAAATCCATTTACCCCACCCCCAACAAAATAGATGCGATTGTCCCTAATGCATACAAAAACAATAAAAGAAAAAGGATTGGATGGTGCAAACCTGTGGCGCATAGCACCAAAGACTCATCAACAAGCGGGTGAGTCCGGTTTCCCGGAGCCCACTGGAACATCACTCGGGTCACCCTCAGTAGTGCCCGTAACAACAAGGAAAGCACCATCAGTAGTGCTATCTGTCACTCGAATTTCACCCTCAAAGGTGCTCACATCAGTCCTCATGGGCATAGAACTGGACGCCCCAGCAATCATCTCACGGGCACTCTGATGTCTCAGCTGCTCATCTAATATAGAGGCTTTTCGTGGCTTCTTCTCCTACCTGTGCTGCCTCTTACCGCGGGCAAGTGCAGGCTCGGTCTGCTACTCTGCCTCATCTCCACTGAATAATGCACCAATGATTGTATCATCGCCTAATGCAGAGGGTGTAGCCTGTGGCTAAACAGCTAGTGTGGCCAGGTTGGCGTCAACATCAGCCTGGAGACTAGCTAGCTCGGTCCAAAAAGAGGGCATATCAGTAGTGGGGGCTAGCCTCTCTAGAACTCTCAACTCGAAGGTATCGAGCCGCTTATGAACTGCTTGGACCTTATGATCCATTTGCGCCTCCATCCTCTTCTCTACTCTCTCTTCGAACTCAACAATCAACTTCCGCATCCAGGGCTTAATATGGTGCAGCAAGGTGGCCATCTGGGCCTCTAACTTCTGTACTCAGACCAGCGGTATAACATTGGCCCCCGAAGGTGGGGTGGATCTACATGAGCTGGGGGCCTGACTAGCGACTTGTAAAGAGGAAGCTAGGGCATCATCAGTGTGGACTGGAGAGGCAGGCTCATCACCCTGCATCTGCTCCACAACATCTACTAAATCAGTACCCAATGGCACCTCGATCCGCGACCATTTGCAAGGTGCTGCCACATTTACCTTGTCCCGAATCAGGCCAACGTCTAAGGTCCTTGTAGGGTGTATCAACCTATCATAGTGCCAGATCGGTACTCCAGAGTCCCTGCACAAGTGGAAAAATAAACATGGAAAGGGGTAAGTAGTGGAGGTCTTGAACACCCTCTCGTGAATCTCCGCCAGCAGCATGCGGGCAAAGTCAATCTCCAATCCTGCTACTAATGCTGCAACCATGACGGCTCTGTCCCATGTGAGTTGGTTGTTATCTTTTGTAGGATATACCTGGTTACGCACCAGCAACCAGAAGAACCTGCCGCAAAATTTAATGTGGCCTTTCGTATACCCAGCCGTAGTGCGGTGACCCACTCCGCACGCTCATCATCTACAACAATATATTTAGCCAACTATAGTGTAACAGCCTCCCGCTGCTCAGCATTTCTATGAAAAGAGCCAGCCCTCACGATGTCCCATCGGTAATCAAACTCTGTTGTGTTCAGTGGCCGGTGGTAGGGCCATAGAGAAATCGGCTGATGGTGGTATGCGATATGTCCACCGGACAACCTCGGACTATAGTGGAAGTGAGAGGGTTCTGGGCTGTGGGCTTGGACCGTTTGGAGATCGAACCTCGGAGACTGGCAACATAGAAGGCGTAAAACTCCCTCACAATCTCCTCGCTATAAGTCCCTGGGTCTCGAACCATCCAGTCACACTTTTGAAGTTGAAACAGCCGGTGAATGTCGGGGATAGTGTGTAATCTCCCCGTGAGGACTCTGTGCTCCTCTGTAATAAGTCGGGCCATCTTCTCTTTGTCATTCTTCATCTTGGCATCCCGATAAATTTCCCATTGGCCCTCAACACACCATCTATTTGGCTCGCCAACCACTGGAGTAGGGTCATCATTTTGTGGTGCTGGTACGGACTCCGAGCTAGTGGCCTCATCACACTAGGCAACTTGATCATTTTCGCCGGAACCTGTGGTGGATTTAGCAATGGACCCTAAAGCATGGGCAAATTCGGAGCCTGAAGCAGGGCTAGACTCTGAACCAGAAGCATGGGAAGATTCGGAGCCTGAAGCAGGGCTAGACTCTGAGCCCGAAGCATGGGCAGACTCAGAGCCGGAAGTAGACCCATTCTCTGAACTGGAAGCAGCCCCAATTGGTGACCCGATCAGTGTGTTCTCCTCATCAGACTGGGAGACAGTGACTACATCGGGAATCACCTTCTGGGGGGTGCCTCTGGTGACTCGGGGTGCAGTGGGAGAGGTCTTTGTGTTGGGAGCAACGTATGCCGGATCCGTCGCCACATCGTCATCTTCGTCAATTAGCCTGAAGCTAGGGGCAAAAGATTTGGACTTGCCCCTTTTTTGAATAAGTGACTGGCTTCTTGGGTGCCATAGTACTTGTGGAAGGGTTATTAGTACCAAAACTACCTAAAAACACACTCAAAAATTTTTGGAACTAAGAACAAACAAAAATGAAAAAAACAAAAAAATACAGACAATGGCTACAGTGGTCATCGACGGTGGGGACCTACTGTCCGTAGACTGATCTACGGCCCGTGGAACCCTTCCGTGGATCAGAGGACCAAATATTTTGGTCGCAGATGAAAACCACGGAAGTATAGAATGGTCTGTAGATTGATATAAGGGCCGTAATCCACCTCCGTGGATTCACTTCATGAAATTTTCAGGTGCATCCATCCACGGACCTGATCTACGGTCCGTAGATGAGTCTACGGTCCACAGACGGGGTATCGTGGATGGAATCTGTGTCAGGTTTTAGACATGCTTTAATTTCAAGCCCACATGGTTGACCATTTT
This sequence comes from Solanum piurae, assembly GCA_029582685.1. Taxonomy (NCBI): domain Eukaryota; kingdom Viridiplantae; phylum Streptophyta; class Magnoliopsida; order Solanales; family Solanaceae; genus Solanum; species Solanum piurae. The sequence goes on along the minus strand of JAJOOO010019125.1, from coordinate 6,447 downwards.
CAACCGGGTCCTAGTCTAATCATGCATTTCAACACTTAATCATGCTAGTTTGTCATTCTCAGGATTCCGATTAATCATTTTAACAAGTATATAAGACACTCTTTGGAACCCTACGTCGAAACTGACATTTAGACTTATAATCACATACAACAAGGCGACACAATCACTATCTATCGTTCCAAGGGTATTGCAACTTCCAATTTTTAGCATGCAATTTCATCTAACAACTACCCAAGGTCAAGACCTAATCCCTGACTTTCAGTAATCTATCAATGAATCGAAATTCAAAGTGAGGAGAAAGTCTATTACCTTACATCAATGGGAATGGGGTGATGGTGTGATGACAGATGCTTTCAAGGACACAAACCACCTCTTCGTTACTAACCCAAACACCGGACCCTTTTGTGGAATATGGAATGAGTAGTATTCGGAATGGAAAGGAATCGTGGGAATTATGGGGGAATGGAAGGGATGATTTTGTGGGGGAGTTATGGAGTGATTTAGGGGAGTTGAAGTGTTTGAAACGGTTGGAGAGTGAATGGAGGGAAGTGGACATGATTTAAAATTAGGGGAATTTTAAATAAGAGGGTCCGGTTCGGGAAAGAATTAGGGTTTTGGACCCACGAGACCTTGTCTATGGTCCGTGGGTCGATCTACGGTCCGTAGATTGGGACTGCAGATCACTCTTACACTTGGAAAAGTTTAGGGGCTTACCTGGGATCTACGGACACCATCCACAGTCCGTGGATGGATCGACGGACCATCGTCGATGGGGTCCGTAGACCTCTGCACCAGACCATTTTCTGCAGGATTTTCATAGCATAGCTGCACATGTAGCAACCATTAGGCTATTCTTTTTACATTTTCTGGACACTTTTTGGACACAGACCTTATGCTAATTCTAGCTAACACTAAAAAAAACTAAAACACCTATCTAAATTAATACAGAGAATCAACTAAACGCAGAAACTGCTAGATGGAAAACAAAAAAACTATCGTTGGCTAGATCGTACATCTTGGGTTGCCTCCCAAGCAGTGCTTGATTTAACGTCGCGGCACGACGAATGCCTCTTGATTACTCAGACTTCATCAAGATGATAGGCCTCCACAACCTCTTGCACACTTTCTGCGTTCCCCAAATAGATATTGATCCTTTGCCTGTTTACCATAAACCTTGTTCTGTCACTATTCTCAAGCTCAACCTCTCCATGGGGAAGCACTTTAGTGAGCAAAAATGGCCCGGTCCATTTGGATTTGAGTTTACCCGGAAATAAGCGCAACCTAGAGTTGAATAGAAGCACAAGATCACCCACAACAAATTCCCACTTTTCAATTCTTTGATCATGATACCTCTTCATCTTCTCTTTGTACAACGCTAAACTTTCATAAGTCTTTAGGCGAAACTCATCAAGTATATTCAAGTCATTCATTCTTTGCTTAGATGCGGCGCCCCAATCCAAATTTATCTTCTTTATCGCCCACAAAGACTTATGCTCTAGCTCTACCGGTAAATGGCAAGATTTCCCATATACAAGTTGGTAAGGAGACATACCTATGGGAGTCTTGTATGCAGTGCGATAGGCCCACAGAGCATCATCAAGCTTCCTTGACTAATCCGTTCTATTAGCATTCACAGTCTTCGCTAAAATCTGTTTGATCTCTTTGTTGGACACTTCAACTTGCCCACTAGTCTGGGGATGGTAAGGAGTGGCTACATTGTGGCGGACACCATATTTCTCAAGTAGTGCCTTGAACAACTTATTACAAAAGTGGGAACCTCCATCGCTGATAATCGCCCTCGGTGTACCAAATCTGGAGAAGATATTTTTTTTTAAGAATGCGGTGACACTTTCACCTTCATTGTTGGGGAGCGCAACTGCTTCCACCCACTTCGATACATACTCAACCGCAACAAGAATATACTTCATCCCATGTGAACTCACAAATGGACCCATAAAATCAATGCCCCATACATCAAACAACTCTATCACTAATACAGGATTCATAGGAAGCTCGTGCCTCTTTGAAATCCCTCCTTCTCCTTGGCAACGATCACAAGACTTGGCGAAATGATGAGCATCTTGGTGGATAGTAGACCAGTAGTACCCACACTGCAAAATCTTATGTGCAGTTCAAATACCACTATGATACCCACCAACAGGCGATGAATGACATGCTTCAAGTACACTCAACATCTCAATCTCGGGCACACAGTGACAAGTAATCCCATCAGCACAACTACGATACAAGTAAGGCTCATCCCAAAAGAATTTCTTCACATCATGCATAAACTGCTTTGCCATCAAATATCTCAATGCAGAATGGTCAGTATGCACTATGACCTTGGTACCAACCAAGTAGGATCAAAATTTCTCGAATGCAAAAACCACTGCAAGAAGCTCTTGTTCAGTCACAGTGTAATTCTTTTGGGCCACATTTAGAGCCTTGCTAGCATAGTAAATAGGGTGGAGAATTTTCTGTCGCCTCTGTCCCAATAGCACACCAAGCGCCATGCCACTGGTATCACACATTACCTCAAACGGTTGTTCCCACTCCGGTGAAATAATGATAGGTGCAGTAACTAACTTCTCCTTCAACTCACTAAATGCTCTAAGACAAGCATCATCAAAATAGAACTTACACTCCTTCTCGAGCAGTTTGCTCAAAGGATGTGCAATTTTTGAGAAATCTTTGCTAAATCTCCTATAAAAACCTGCATGCCCAAGAAAACTCCTAACACCTTTTACAGAGATAGGTGGGGTAAGTTTTTCTATTACTTCAACTTTTGCTTTATCTACTCAATGCCCTTTTAAGAAATTCGATGACCTAGAACTATCCCTTCTTTCACCATAAAGTGCCACTTCTCCCAATTCAGCACCAAATTGCAATCTTCACACCTTTTAAGTACCTCAGCCAAATGATTCAGACATCGATCAAAAGAGTCACCTACCACTGAGAAATAATCCATAATTACCTCAATAGTGTCCTCCACCATATTAGAGAATATCGACATCATACAACGTTGGAAGGTCGCTGGAGCATTGCACAACCCAAAGGGCATCCGTTTGAAGGCGAATGTCCCATAAGGGCAAGTGAATGTGGTCTTCTCTTGGTCCTCCGGAGCTATAAGAATTTAATTGTAGCCCAAATAACCATCAAGAAAACAATAGTAACTCTTAACAACAAGTCTATCTAACATCTGATCCATGAATGGCATAAGGAAATGGTCCTTTTCTGTCCAGGCATTTAGCTTCCGGTAGTCCATGCAGACTCTCCATCTAGTCACGGGCCACATCAAAACAAGCTCGTTTCTCTCATTAGGAACCACAGTAATCCCACTTTTCTTTGGCACACATTGAAAAGGGCATACCCAACTACTATCTGCAATGGGATAGATAACTCCAGCATCCAACCACTTGATGATCTCCTTTTTAACTACCTCTTGCATAGGTGGATTTAATGTTCTTTGGTGCTCAATACTAGGTTTGTGATCTGGCATGAGTTGGATTTTGTGGGAACAAATACCGGGAGGAATCCCAATAATATCCGCAATAGTCCACCCAATAGCTCGCTTGAACCTCTTTAACAAAGTCACCAAGCACTCTACTTGTCTCGCATTTAGATCTGCCGCAATAATGACCGGCAAAGTGTTATCTCAGCCCAAGAATACATACCTCAAATGTGGTGGTAGAGCCTTAAGCTCCAATTTTGGTGCCTCCACAATAGATGGTCTTGCTGGTGGAGACTCATGATTATTCATGTCTAACTCATACTTTTTTTGGTTTGACCGATATTCACACCTATCGAGTGCAGCCACAAACTCATGGCACTCTTCAATACCATCACTATCGAAATTCATCATAACTGCTGCTAGTGCCTCAACATCAAGTCTCTCTTTAATTTGCACTTCTGTTCCACTCTCAACTCTGTAAGTTATAGCAGATACCGTTTGGACCTCTCCACTATGCTTCATGGACCTGCAATTACTGAAAGTTGCCTTTTCATTATTCAGTCTGAACTTCATCTGTCCTTTCTCCATATCAACCAATGCACGACTTGTGGCAAGGAATGGTCTCCTAAGGATAATGGGAACATCAAAATCAACTTCACAGTCAAGAATCACAAAATTCACCGGAAAGATGAACGACTCCACTTTGACTAGCACATCATAGAGTACACCAATGGGCCTTTTCACGGTTCGATCGGCCATGAGTAACCGCATCGTAGTAGGCTTAGGATCCCCATGACCCAACTTCTTATAAATTGACAATGGCATGTGGTTGATGCTAGCACCAAGATCACACAATGCCTTAGCAAAGTGTAACAACCCTATAGTACATGGAATCGTGAAAGCGCTAGGATCCTTCTTCTTCTGCATAAGAGATCTTGTAGCAATAGCACTACAATGCTGCAATCTATCATCATCTTCAAAACTCACAGACCTTTTCTTTGTCACCATATCTTTCATAAACTTCGCATACCCAAGCATTTGCTCCAGAGCTTCTATCAAAGGAACATTGATGGAAAGATGCTTCAATATAGTAATAAACCTGCGATATTTACCATCTTCGGTCTTCTTCACTAAACTCTGTGGAAAAGGTGATGGAGGTCTGGGTATGGGGACCACTTTTTAACCTCTACCACATCATCTTCTTTTCTAATCTCAACGTCCACCTCAGACGGCATAGGTGGATCTATGCTTTTCTTACCCCCTCGAGTAGTAACTGCCACACAATGACCATCATTCTTTGGATTCTGGATATAGTTGCTAGGAAGAGTGCCAGGTTGACGTGAGTTCATTGTAGGAGACAACTGAGTCATTTGCTGCTCTAGATGCTTTATTGACACTGCATGGGCATCAACCTTTTGACCAATACCAGACAAGTCATTTCTCATCTCCTTCACATTCTCATCAGTTGCATCAAACCTTCTCATCATCTTCTGCATCATATCTTCAATACGCGCCATATTGCTTCCAACTTCCCTAGTACCAGATTCCCGATTTTGAGGAGGAACATAAGGTCCACCCCGATTGTTTTTGTTGCCAAAGTTGTTCCGATTGTAGTTGTTGTCGCGATTAAAGTTCCCATCCCTGACATATTGACCCTCTCGGTTGTAATTGCCATAGTTAAGTCCTTGGTTTCCTTGACCTTGGTGCCAATTGTCCGTGTTGGATACTTGGGCATTTGGTCGGAAATCCCCCGTCTGATCATTCACAGCATAAGCATCCTCTTCAAAGTAACATTCTTCAATTGGTGGTGGATTTCTAGTCAAGTAATTCACAGCATTTACCTTTTCCGCACTTCCGCTCACATATTTCAATACCAACCCCAACTCGGTCCTCATCTGAACCATTTCATCACGAATCTCATCCGCAGACTGGTTGTTCGTAGTATGAACAGCAAATGTATTTCTCCCAGTATCCGACCTCCTAATGCTCCATGCTTTATTGTTGCGAGATATTTTCTCAAGCTTTTCTGCAATCTGCGCGTATGTGCACTCACCATATGATCCTCCAGCTATAGTATCAAGCACTATTTTATTGTTGTCATCTTGACCTCGAAATAAATATTCCTTTAATGACTCATCATCAATACAGTGATTCGGAACACCTCTTACAAATGCAATGAATTTGTCTCAAGAGCTACTCACAGACTCTCCTGGTAATGCCACAAAATTGTTGACCCTATCTTTGTGATTGAGCTTCTTGGACACAGGATAATATCTTGCTAAGAAGACATCCCTCAGTTGGTCCCATGTATAGATTCAGTTATAAGGAAGCTTAGTGAACCATACAGAAACATCGCATGTCAGTGATAGAAGGAACACTCGTAATCCAATGACATCCATATCCAAGTTTGGTCGACCTACACAACATTTGCAAACCACCCTTAGCTTTGCTATGTGAGCATGTGGGTCCTCCGATAGCAATTGATATACCGTGAGTTTACGGTATTTCTAATACATTTCACTTACAAGTTGTGTGTGTGTAGGGCCTTTTTGTATTGATTTTTATGTGTTTTTATCATATTTTGCAGGAAAGATGTTCAGGCGCGGAAGTAAAGAGACAGCTGAAAGGGATGTAGAAAAGGGCATCTACGGAGTCATCTACGGACCGTAGGTCTATTGACGCTCCGTAGATGGTGGCCGTAGATCAGCAGCCAAGGCATGGAAGCAAATCAGGGAAATCTGACCAAGTGTGGAACCACGGTGCCCATTGACGGTCCATAGATGGATCTACAGACCGTACTGTCTATCCGTAGATGGATCTACGGAAAGTACTGTCTATTCGTAGATGGTGACTGAAAGGGTTCCAGTATCTGATTTTTGAAGATTCCAAGTATGGAGCTACGAAAGAGGATTGACGGACCGTAGATCGATCTACGGTCCGTACTGCACATCCGTCGTTTGCTTCAGAGAAGCTGATTTTGGGAAGCTGAAATATTT
>JAJOOO010019124.1:0-34362 GCA_029582685.1 Solanum piurae | reverse complement strand
TGGGGGATCTACATTTTCGCCCATACAAAGCCTCATAAGGTGCCATCCCGATGCTAGAATGATAACTATTATTGTATGGGAACTCAATAAGAGGTAAGTGGTCATCCCAACTTCCATTATAGTCCAATATGCATGCTCGTAGCATGTCCTTAAGTATTAAAATATTGCATTCATACCTACTGGTATGTCAGGATCCAATTGGTCATGAACATCGTAAGGTGCTGCTTTTTGCAAATCCCAGCATACCCCAGAACCTCTTAACATTACACCATTGAATCCCCAATCCTTTGCTTGTTGTGCAGTGACAGTAACAATATCCACTAATCGTTGTTTCCAGATACGGTTGCCTGTACTGAGATTAGTTTGTGTCCCTAATCCTTTCTGGAAAGACTTCCAGAAGTTAGCGATAAATTGTGCTCCTCGATCTGAGATAATAGATATTGGGATGCCGTGCAACCTAACAATCTCTCAGATGTAAAGCCCTGCATAATCTTCAGCTGTGAAAGTAGTCTTGAGTGGTAAGAAATGGGCAGATTTTTTTAGTCTGTCAACAATTACCCAAATAGAGTCAAACTTACAACAGAATCGAGGTAACCATATAACAAAATCCATATTAATTGATTCCCACTTCCACAAAGGAATGTCTATCTCCAAAACTAGCCTAGTGGGCTTTTGGTGCTCAACCTTCACCTGTTGGTAGTTAGGACACTATGCCACAAACTCAGCAATGTCCTTCTTCATCCCGTGCCACCAATAGATCTCCTTAATATCATGGTACATCTTCGTCGAACCAAGGTGAATATAATAACGGGAATGATGTGTCTCTTCCATAATATGATGTCGAAGCCCTGCAACATTCGAAACACACAATCGACCACTATATCTGAGGGATCCATCTCCTGCTATATCAAATGCTACAGACTGTTAATCCTGAGCCATGGCTCCGAGCTGCTCTAAGCTAGGATCTTCATGTTGCCGTGCTTTTACCTCCACAACTAGAGATGATACAGTTGTGTCCGATATTATGACCCCACTATCATCTACCTCTAACAATATGACTCCCAAGCTAGATAACTGATGAAGCTCTCGTTCTATCTCACGCTTCTCAACATTTAAATGGGATAAACTACCCATAGATCTTCAACTGAGGACATCAGCTACCACATTTGCCTTTCTTGGATGATATAAAATATCCACATCGTAGTTTTTGAGTAACTCAAGCCATCGATGTTGTCACAAATTTAACTATTTTTGTCTAACGATATATTGAAGGCTTTTATGATCTGTGAAGATGTCAACATGAACGCCATAAAAATAGTGTCTCCAGATCTTTAATGTATGTACAACTGCAGCCAACTCTAAATCGTGGGTCGGATAGTTCTTCCCATGCTTCCTCAATTGCCTTGAAGCATATGCGATAACCTTACCATGTTGCATTTGAACACATCCCAACCCAACACCAGAAACATCACAGTACACCGCATAGCCTTCTGAACCCTATGGAAATGCTATAACTGGTGCTGAAGTCAGCCTGTCCTTCAGCTCCTGGAAACTATTCTCGCAAGGCTTATTCCACTGGAACTTAGCTGCTTTTTGAGTCAGTTTCGTTAATGGTGCTGAAAGTGAAGAAAACCCTTTTACAAATTTTCTATAGTACCCAGCTTACCTTAAGAAATTACGGTCTCAATCTTTTGTGTATCAACCGCAATGCCTGCATCTAATATAATATGGCCTAAGAAATCTACAGAGTTCAACCATAACTCACACTTAGAAAACTTTGCATAAAGTTCTCGATCTCGAAGAACCTGAAGGACTGCTCGCAGATGATTTGCATGCTCAGCTTTTGAACGTGAATACATCAAAATATCATCAATAAATACAATCTCAAACAAGTCTATATAGGGTCTAAATATACTATTCTTCAGGTCCATGCACACTTTTGGGGCATAGTTAATCCAAAAGACATTACTAAGAACTCAAAGTGTCCATATCTGGTTCTAAAAGATGTCTTTGGAACGTCTTTCTCCCGAACTCGTATCTGGTGGTACCCTGATCTTAAATCAATCTTTGAGAAGCACTCGGCACCTTGTAACTGATCAAACAAGTTATTGATCCTCGGAAGGGGATACTTATTCTTTATAGTCGCCTTATTCGGCTGTCGATAATCGATACACATTCTTAGTGAGCCATCTTTCTTCCTCACGAATAACACTGGCGCACCCCATGGTGAAGCACTAGATCTAATAAAGCCTTTATCCAGCAAGTCTTTCAGTTGATCCTTCAACTCCTTTAGCTCAGCAGGAGCCATTCTATAAGGAGAGATAGATATGGGTTGTGTACCTGGTAGTATATCGATAGCAAAATCAATTTCTCGTTCTGGAGGTATACCAGGGAGCTCGTCTGGAAATACATCTAAAAACTCATTAACTACCGGAATAGACTGAAGAGTCGGTGGTTCTGCATCTATATCATGAACGCAAACAAGATGAATACAACCCTTAGTGATCATCCTCCTCGCCTTAAGATAGGAAATAAACCTACATTTCGGCATTGCTGTATCGCCTTTCCATTCCAGAACTGCCTCTCCTGGAAAGTGAAATCTAACAATCTTTGTTCGACACCCAACATTAGCATAACAAGACACTAACCAGTCCATACCCATAATGACGTCAAAATTGACCATCTCTAACTCTGCCAGGTCTACAGAGGTATGACGGTCGATAATTTCTATCATGCAACCTCAATAGACTCTCCTGGATATAATAAACTCACCAACTTGTGTAGATACAATAAATGGTCGATCTAATTACTCTGCTACCATACATAACTTCCCCCCAATAAATGGGGTAACATAAGATAGAGTAGATTCAGGATCTATCAAAGCATAAACACAATGAGAGCAAACAATTAATACACTTGTCACAACATCTGGTGATGACTCTGAGACCTATCGGCCGGCTAGTGAATATGTACGGTTCTGCCTCTGCCTTTGCCTCTACCTGCTGAAGTCTGGGGTTCACACCCTGTAGACTGTGCTGATGAGGAAGAACCTACTACTGACCCGGTCGACTGACCTTTACCACCCTGACCTATGGTCGGGCAGTTCCTCCACCCATGCCCCTGTTGTCCACAAGAATAACAACCTGTGGAACCCTGTTTGCACCTCCCGAAATGCATCCTACCTCAAGTAGCGCAATGCGGCGGTGCTGTCCTAGCCTGGCCTGAGCCTCTCTGTTGTTGAGAGCCTGATGCTCGTGAACCCTCACCTGGCCCTGACGATCAAATCTATTACCCTAGAACTACTGTGGTGGAGGTCTATGTGGCCTACTATAATATTGAGGTTTGGGATCACCCTGAAAATATCCATGTGAAACAACGGCCTATCCCTTTTCTGTCTCTTTCTATTGACCCTCTCGGTCATATACTGTAGATGTCGGCGATCCTATATGCCTTGTGCAAAGGCCTGTATTCGTGAGATATCCATAATATCATTAGTGCAGCGGTAGAACAAGCGTCGATATAGTCTTAGGCAAGCCCTCCTATAAATCTACGCACCCTAGCATGCATCGTATCAGCAAATGCTAGTGCATATCTAGCCAATGAATCAAATCTCAGCTCGTACTCTCGGATACTCATGCTGCCTTGTCAGAGGTTCAGAAACTGGTCCACCCGGCCATATTTAATCTCTCGAGGAAAATAGTGATCTATCAAAGCTTCTGCAAAGCTATCCCAAGTGGGTAGAGATGCATCTTTTCCCCTAGATTTCTCCTAGCTTTCGTACCAAAATACTGCAACATCACGCAATCGAAATGCTGCTAACTCAACTGACTCGGTCGATGAGGCATGTATGACTCTGAAAATCCTATGAAGTTGATCAAAAAAGTTCTTTGGGTTCTCTCTACGATCTATCCTTGTAAATTATGGAGGATTCAAGGCAAGAAATTCATGAACTCTCAAACTTTTGGGCCCTTTAGAAGGTCCGGTAACATCTGGCGCAACTGGTTGGCGCTGTGCAACTACTAACTGTGCTAACATGCATACTGCACTCTTCAAATCCTGGTCAGATGGAATAAGAGGAACTAGATGTGGTACTGCTGGTGGAGTCGGGGTCCTGTAGCCCTCAGATGCTCCTGAAGCGGTGGAGAAGCTATAGGGGGTAGAGAAGATGTATCCCCTGGGTATCACAATGGGATACCTCCACCTGTGGTACCTTGTCAGTGCCCTCGCCTGCAACTGTATCTATCCCTTGGCTAGTTGCGGTCTCTCTGGTGTCAGCCATCTCTATCTGCATACAAATATCAATGATAAGCCAGAAACCTCAAAGACACCGCTCTATAGCACGAGGTGAGCAAAAGAAAGATAGTAATTCTAACATGCCCGGTAGCTTCCTGATTATCGAATGTGGTGCACAACATATTTATAAACAAGACTCTACTAGACACAGCCTGCAGACTCCCTAGGATACGACGTTGCTCCGATACAAAGTTTATCACACCTAGAGCCGTCAAAATGGGCTTGGACCGCTAGGCCGGCCCAACCCAACCCTTGAATTAAATGGGGTTGGGCTTAATTTTTTCAACCCATTTAGGAACGAGGCTTTTTAGCCCAGCCTCATTTGGCCCGCGGGCCTTGTAAGCCAGTAAAAATATTTATTATATATATTTTAAGTAGTGTTTTACTTGTTAAGATTTTGTCAATGAATATGTTTAAAATATCAATATAAAATCAAGACTATATTTTTTACATATCTTTTACATTTTTGGGTCATTAGCCCACTAAATTTTCTTATTAACCCAAGTTCATTACTCCATTATAACTACGAATCTTTGACCTCTTTTACTTTTGTTTTTATGCCTAATTTTTCACTTCTCCTTTATTGTCTTGTTTATGAAAATAATGATCATGTAATATTTTTTTGCTCGGATGAATCTTATGAATGTTGTATCTTGGCTATTATGTATTTGTTTTTTTTTTCTTTCTAATTTTCGTGAATAATAAAATTATATTTTATTATTAATTTTCATTATAAAGAATATACAAAATTAAAATGGCAAGACGAAAAAATTTAATTTAAAAATACAATACATGATATGATAATTTAAATACAAGATAACAATACAATACATAACATAATAATTTAAATACAAGATAACAATTCAATATAATACATAACATAATAATTTAAATACAAAATATACTGAAGTATGTGTAATTCATGAATGAATTTATATATGTATTGATGTTGTGTCCATTGGACATCAACGTTCGTATCCTTTCTAAGAGGAAAATGTTTTCCATTTTTTGGTTGAAGGGCCAACCCGTCCCAACCCGCCCCAACCCATGGCCCGCTTAGGGATGGGTTGGGCTGCTATTTTATCGGCCCTTTAATTAAAAGGGGCAGCCCGTCCCAACCCATTTAACTCTCTAGCCAGTTAGGGTTGGGTTAGGTTGGGTTGGGCCAGCCCATTTTGACAGCTCTAGTCACACCCCAAACTCAAGGGGCACAACTGGCTCCTAATGTCAGAACTCAAGCCTGAGCCGACCCTGCTGAACCATTTTTTACTAGCGCATGGCAGCCACACGCAATCAAGAAAACAAACAAGTATACCTCAGCTTAAAATTAAGCTCTCGGCCGGTAAGGCCCCTGTCAACAAACACAGAAGGCCTGATTGGGCCGTCGAGGCCACCATGATCTCTATAGCAAAATTGAAAGCAGGTATATATCAATACAATACATCAAATAGCTAACAAGCAGCAGCAAACCAACAAACTAGGCCAGCATGGTCAAAAGGTAGTTGTACACCCCACACACTAGTCTGTAAGCCTCTAAGAGTAATAAAGATTGGCGGGACAGGGCCCCAGCCTACCTATAAAACTATATACAACAAAAGCTAACAAACCTCCCAACTCTGGCAGCTTCGGAGAAAAGGGGCTAGCCAACTAAATAGAAGTCAATCCTGCTGCTGAAGAGGTCTATTGGGTCATCTGTCGGGTCCTGCATACATGAATGCAGCGCCCCCAGACAATGGGGAGTCAGTACAAAATCATGTACAGAGTATGAATGGATATAAACTAAATGAGTAAGTATCATAATATACCAAAAGCAATCAGGTAAGGAAATCAAATTTAGATAAGTATGTTAACCCACTACTGAATCTAAAAAAATACAATAATAATTAAACAGCAACCTAATCAGGCCCCTATAAGCTTGGTAGGTACAAACAACATACCACCTACCTAGACCCCTATAAGCCCAGAAGGTGCCAAATCAATCTACATAACCCTATCGGTATCCCCTTGTCTTTGTAAGAAGTCACATAACCCTTTTTGGCCACGATATAGCCCCGTAGGCAGCGCATAGCCCTCTTAGGCAACATCATAGCTCTGTGGGCTGCACGTAGCCCTGTTTTGCATTACATAGCCCTGTAGGCAATACATAGCCCTCTTTGGCGTCAAAATAGCCCCGTAGGGAACACAGAACACTCTTTGGCATCAATATAGTCCTGTGGGCAACACATAGCCCTCTTAGGCCATAACATAGTCCTATTAGACAACATCATAGTCGCCATAGGCATTTCATAGCTCAACAACTAACCACAATAGCCCCAAGGGCGACAACAAACAATTGAATTAGCTAAAGGTGAGCAATTTAGCTATAAACAATATATATACATATTTTCCAAGTCGTTCCTAACTCAGGGTCGTTCTTAACAGATTATGAGTCCCTATAATGACGGTTTATAACCACTCAATCAGTCAACCATTCACAATTACATCTACAAGATCACCAACATTAACTACCCAACTTTATCACTCCCAAGCTCTAAGGAAATATGCCGAACGAAGAGAATAGCCTTAACATACTTTTTCCTTTATAATTTATGCTGAAATACCTCTGTCCACACCACTACAACACTAAAAAAAAAGGTAAAATCAATCAGTAATTAAGGACAAGAATTACTACGACAATCGATACGGATTCCTATAGTAAATTACTATTCAAGACCTAAGGTATCCATAAACTAATAAAAGATGGTTACTACCTTTCTTTACATTCCTAGAACACATAATTAAAATCAAATCACTAAAAAAAACTCTGCTGCCACAGCCTCTACGGAGCTACACCGATCAATTCACCATGAAAACTATACCAAAATGACGAGCTCGTGAAGTAGGGCAATTTTCGACAAGGAGCCAAGAAGAGATTATGAACACACAAGGATGATTTGAGGAGAATTTATCTTATTTTCATGGGTTTCTTACGAGTTTGAATGAAGAAAAATGAAGAAGATGCTATCTTATAAGCGTCCACCGACTTAGGGGACCCACCTCACGTTCTTGCTTGCGCAGTCTCGCAAAAATGCGAATATCTCTCTATTCTGAAGTCGTATGAACAAACCATTTAATGCGTTGGAAACTAGACTCATAGGCCTTTGATTGAATGGGTCGTGGTCCCCATAACTCTTTATAGATTGGGAGAAAATTTCTGAGACATTTGACCCAAATTTCAGAGAAATCTTTAAAAAGGAACTTACGATAACTTTCGCCAACTTTTATTTTGCGACTTATCTTACTTCAAAACTTGAGATACAACCCTTGAACACTTAAAATATGACATACCACATCATTCTTAATGTATTACTCACCCTGCTTGTTATTTCACGAAGGTACGAGTTAATTTAGACGTTTGGAAAAGTCGGGATGTTACACACATAGACTCTCATTCACAATTCATGAAACAACAATACCTAGATGTGTATTCCACATGATCACACATGTAAATGCTTGGTCCTCTTATGGAACCACAATCACATACTTTGTCCTCTCATGAAATCCAACTCCAAACTGTTAGTATACCGACATGGTACTCGATCCATCCATATTTAGTGTACCGACGTGGTATTCGAGTCATACATAGTTAGTGTACCGATGTGGTACATGAGCCAACCAACAATCACAAACAATCATGCATAATCACACACACATTGAACAATACAACCGTAAACCACAAGTCATAATAACAAGTTTATTATATAAGATTACCTACATGATTATATGTCTCTCTATGTATCCCTACCATGCATTAATTCAATGACATTACAAAGCAGTAAATATGCATACATGCATAAAACGAAAACATACCATCATCACCTACCTCGAATCAAGCCTCTTGAAAACACTAAATAGACCAAAATTTTCCCTTGTAAAGTGTCTCAACTTGTTCTTGATCTAAATATTTAAAATATATTACATAAAAAGATGAATATCTTATGAACTGTAAAAAAAAAATCCATTTATTATGAAATATTTAAAAGTGTAGGGTATCCTTAAGTTGTGCTATATGGTTCGATAAAATAATTTAAGAACTTCTTTTATTATCTGTTGTTGTAGTATTGCATATGTATAGATTCATGATAATCAATAGTTATGTGATGGAATACAGCGTTTATAGTTGAAAAATTAAATGTTGTTGACTATGTTAAAGAATGTTTTATAATTTTGTTTGGTGATGGTATGAATTTTGTACTTCATTAAAAGTGTACAATGATGTAATATGAATCTCAAAATTCACTAGTGATTATGAACTACGATTGATGTGGTGTCATAACATGGAAAGTTAACTAAATAGAGTTAGTTGTTTTTGGAGTTGGTTGATGAAAAGACTAAGTGGTTAAGAGAATTCTTAGTAAGTATATTGTGATTTTTTGTGGTTATATATATTGTGATTGTCAAACAAAAATAACTATATCAGAAAATTACTTTTTTCATTAGCAATTTGATACATAGTGTGATAAAAAAAAACTGCAGTGAGATAAATTATTCACGTAAATAAATTATAGGTAGTTGAAGGGGAGTCTGATCAATTGACTAACTAAATAAAACATCGAGGGGAGTAAGATTTTTGTCATTTGAGAAGATCAACAATTTCAACCTATGTGATTGAAGACCCCATGAATTAGGTTCATATGCATTATAACAAGTCATTAGAAAATCAAGTAAGCACTATAAAATTATGTCCCTCCTATGATGTGTGAATATAGAGCAACAATCTGCAAGGCAAAGTGAAGCTGAGTTAAAGTCTTAATTCAAATCATATCATTTATAGGTGGTATATTGCTTTGCAGAATACACTTGATGATTGGACATATATGAGTGTTGAATGGTGCCGCTCCTATGAAATTCTGATAAATTTCTAGAGCACTCTTGAATGTCAGGACACAAGCATGACCTCTTAGCTCAAAATCATGATAACAATAAAGATTGTGCAAGCATAATGTGATAGAATAAGACACTAGACTTATAAAATAATTATTGGTTCACAGAAGTGATAAACTTCACCAATTATTCTATAAATTTAATTTAATTTTATATAGTTCTGGTTCATAGTTTACGGACACCACATTCGATGCATTGTACTGATATGTGAAAATTCAGCAAAATTATATTCCTTAACATTCTTTTTGAGATATGTATGGGATTGAGGAAAAAACAATACATGTATCTCAAAAAGATCCTTGTTCATATTATTGTCTAAGGTTTATTCTTTCATCCCTTATTAATGTCACGACCTAAAAATGGACGTGATGACACTTGTCTATTGCCACCAAGACACGTTAGCCTCAATTCAAATAAAATAAAAGAAATGAGGAAAGTAAAGCAAGAACATGATAAAAATGAAAAACCTTATTCATTCTATTAACACCCCAAAACCTAGTTGTCACGTGTACAAGTCACTAATACATTAAGTGTGGAATTTGAATATGATTACAAGTCTTTGTTTCTCAAATAGCACAAAACATCAAAAGGAAGAACTAGAGGGCCTGCCGGAATGACAAGCAACTACCTCTCAACATTCCTTTGACAAGCCTCGAAAATAAGAGAAGAAGAGCAATCACAGTACCGGGCTCGAAACCTACACAAGTATAAAAGCAAGGAATGAGTACCAACCAACACGGTACCCAACACATACAACTTAAAAAACCAAGGCAAACTTACTAGAAATCGAATACTCCTTTCATCCTTAATCGAACCTCCTCAAATTACAACATACACATAAATCGGTCCAATCTAACAATTCTACAATACACAACTCACAAGGTTCAATAATCACAATCCAATAGTCACAATTCAACAACCAACACGTATCAAGTAAGTCAATCTCAAGTGTCAAGTAGATCAATCACAGGTAACAAGTGCAGCAATCACAATTAACAAGTACTTCAAACATAAGCATCAAAATGCATCAAATCATAATAATCAAACTCTTGCTGGAACCATTTCCCTTTGGCACAATATCACTAGACGGAACCATTTCTCATCGACTTTATATCATTTTCCTAGATGGAACCATTTCTCATCAGCTTTATGTCATATCACTTGCCGGAACCATTTCCCTTCGGCACAATATCACTAGCTGGAACTATTTCCCTTCGGCCCAATATCACTAGCCGGAACATTGTCCATCGACTTTATATCATATCACTAGTCGGAACCATTTTCCTTCATCTTTATTTCATATCACTTGTCGGAATAATTTTCCTTCGACATAATATCACTAGTCGGAATCATTTCCCATCGGCTTTATATCACATGACTCATCACAATGTAAAACAATCAATGCACATAAGCAAATTCACACCATAAGGAAGAGACAACAATTCAAGCAATTCAAATCTACACTCATGCCATCAAAGTATTTCATCAATCAATCAAATAAGGTCCACAACAAGGCAATTCACAAAATATTATGATCAACACATTGCCTTTTCTTTAATCCCCTTTTTATTCCTTAAGATTAGTCAAGTGTAACAATAAACCCTTCACCTCATTCTCTCATTACTCCCAACACACACATTGAAGGAAAATATATAAATTTTACTAGATTACAAGGTTTAGGAGATCGCTTATCAACTAGTCACTCCAAGACTTGAGTCTTTCCCTTTCAAAAAATGCTCAAAGCCACAAAATCTATTTCAATCAAGTATTCACAATAAGATTCCGAAAACAACAATACATATATCATATACTTTTAAAAATTGGTCAATCAACTCAAAAAATCAATTCTGAAAATGAAGTTTGAATCTGAAATTCTACATTTGAAAATCTTACTCAAGGCAATTGGAGCCCATTGGTGAAAACTATTGCGAAAAAGGTATTAAAATAAGTTCACAATTTTCATTTTAGTTTAGAACTTTAGTTCTTGAAAAACCTTGTATTTGTCAATCCAAATCTCAAGTTTTGAGGTTAAAATCTATAAATAATCAATGGGAAATGAAGTTTTAGGATTACAAAAGCTTACCCAAGAGATTTAGCACAAGAAATTAACTTCAAAAATTGCCATCAAGGATTTAACAAGCTCAAAAAATAAAAATGAAACTTAAACCTCAAAATTTTAGACCCAAAACTCCTCTATGGTATCGCTTAAGTGACCACGAGATCACTTAAAGCGAACCCTGCAAGAATCTTGAGTTTCTCTTTCGCGAAGCAGGGTTTGCTTCTGCGATCGCGACCCATGGTTCGCTTAAGCGAACCCTGACAGCAAGTCGAGCCTTCGCTTTTGCGAAGGTCGCGAAAGCGGAGGACGTCTCGCTATCACGAAGAACATAGACATAAAAAAATATCAGCCCACTCTCAAATCATCAGAAGGATCTTTGAGATTCGTTCAGAACCCCATACACATAAATCATACATGCAATTTGAGGTCTCCTTGACCCGGCATCTGTGAAAGTCACAAGAAAGTAACATAACACCTAAAAGGGCTAAAATAAGCTTAGAACCTCTGAAAAATCAACCAAGATCTCACCTAGGCCTAAAATCATCCCCGAAACCAATGAAACTCTCAAAATTTTGATCTGAGCATCCAAACCCCGAATGTTGAACAAAGTTAGCTATAAAGTTAAATTTCTACAATTTTCCAACTTAGGACCTCAAAACCTAAAAAATACTTTGAATCTAAAACTGATAACTCTCTTAGATTAGATTCCATATTTTGGGATTGATGGGATCGACAGAATTGCATTCTGACACTCGAAACTCCAAATGACATCAAAAAACACTTTTTAACAACTTAAGCATTTCAAACTCATAACTTCCCAAATTCTCAAGTTTTAACTCAAAGTTTGAAACCAACTTTCAAAACTCAATCATAAAAGACTCGAGATCAAGATCGAGAGAAGCAAAACGATAAATTTATGAAGCTTTCAGAAAATGTCCAATCGAGTCATTACAATTGATAAGTACATTTAACATAGTTCTACAATTAGTTTTTGTGAGAATTATCTAACCATTGAATAGTATTCAATTGGTCGCATTAAGTAAACATAGTTGTTATCATTCATTCCCTATATTCTAATATTGACTGCTATATCATACTATTCATTAGCCTTATTCCATTGATCATCCATTATTGTCTTTAGACCGTTGGATAATTTATCTTTGTGAATTTGAGATATAAATCTAGTTTTCCTCTATCATAGTGAAAAGAGAATAATAAACATCTCTAAGAGTAAATATTTCCTCCTATATTTTATTAATGTGCTGAATTTTATTCTTTAAATTTTTGTTAGTTTCTGGCTCCTAGTTTTATATTAGAATAGTTTGTTGAATTTTGAGGGATACACATATAACAAGAAAAATATATTTAAGGACATTATCTTTGACATGCCTCAAGCTATAAGAATTTCCTACAATTGTTCAACATAAAAAAAAAATCGTAAGATTTCCAACCTGGAGTAGCCATTGATGCAGGTTATCCCGGAAAGATATCCGATGATGTTTGCCGCACTGTTATCCATCAACTTTCTGGTCACTAGGTCCTTTCTTAAAAATAATTAGAGTGTGATACAAATGGTTCATATAGTGGATATCACCTTATTTGGAATTAAGGTGGAGTTGAATCGACTTGGAAAAATTATTATAATTTGCTTATGGCTATACTTGATTGAGTCATGCTGGATTGCTTTGAATTAAGGGCGTAAAAATTGAGCCCAATTGCAAGTAACTCGCCCAATTCATCCATAATTTTAAGAGTTGGGCTCAAGATAATTTGAATTGGGTTCAATCTCAACCCATCAAGTCTTTACGCATTTTAAGAGAATCTTCAATTGATCCCAATTTAATCTCCAATTTCAACCTGTTTTAAGACTCTTTATTTTCATTGATGTAATGTATGTTACTATATTGAAGGTGTGAATTACAATCTATTTTATATCTTTTAGGATTTATCTATCCGTTTGTAACTTCTTTTTTAAAATTTTCTTGAGTTGAAATTCAAATTATGGTTATAAAATTTAAATAACAATATATTAAAGGAAAATTTGTATGAAATAGCAAACTATTAATTCAAATTAAATGTTATAGCCATAGTTTATTTTATTTGTAATTCGCAGCAAACATCTCATTTTTTTTCCATCTGATTCGGTATACAATTAGTCATTTTTTATATACAATTAGCCATTTTATACATTTTGGTATAAAATATATAAAATGTGTTTGTGTTTGTATAAAGCGAGAGAAAAGTGTATATACAAATACAAATACATATATTTTCGTCCTATACACTTAAAATTATACAAATAAAGATCTTATTATACAAATTACAATGTATAAATGAATTTATACAAAACTGAACAATTTGTATAAAATTGGATGTATCTAGTGAATTATACAAATCAAAAGTTCCATAACAAACAAAAAATTTGTTATGGAGCGCAATTATAAAAATTATAGTTATAACATATAAATATGATTTTTATGTTTGCTATATGTGAAAGTTGCTTATTATTAAAATTATTGAGATTAAGTGGGTCAAGACCCAACCCCCTTTTAAGCCCATTTGAGCCCAAAGTAAACTTGGGCGGGTCAGAGCCTAACCCAATTTCTACTTTTACCCATTTTAATATGGAAAAATCACCCCACATATATATTTAAGAGACAATATTACGGATTTTAAAGCTACTTTTAAAATATTCTTGCTTATAACAGTTTAATTATAGGTTATAACAACTCACATTTTATTTTAAAATCAATTAAATTTTCACTTTAAAAATAAATAGTATTTTATGATTTTATATTTATTATTAAATGATATATAAATAAATAATCTACCATAATTATCTCTTACCTTGATTCTTATTCCTTTTTTACTTTTACACGTTAAACCCACACCCCTAATGTCACCACACCACTTCTAGTCAGTAACCCACCACCTCCACGCCTCTTCTAGTCAGTTGCCCACCATCCCCACATTCAAATAGTAAAAAATGTCGTTGTAACAATTTCCCATTCCTCTTTCACCTCATCAATCATCTTCCATTCAAATTGTTTATATATCTCAATATCATCTCCTAAATCAGAAAATATTCAGTCAACAATCAAAAAGAAAAGGCGATTTCACAATACTAAGAATCAAGTTTTCAAGATTTTCATTAAAACATGTCGAAGAAACCAGAGCATACTCCTAGAAAGAGTCCAGATTAGTAGAAGCGAGTTCTACTGTTGGAATAGAGCCTCTGACGTTTAACATACTGACTCAAACGACACCGCCTAACAAAAATGCAACTCCGGCCAAAGAGATTGGTACTTCTCAAAATAAAAAGCAAATTACCGGAAAGGAGAAGAAAACTCAAGCAAAAACAAATAAAGTCCTTCAAATCAGAAGGGCCAAAAGAGGAAGGGGACAATGGTGGAACCCCCTTCTGATACGGACTCAGATTTTGTAAGCGATAAAAATATCAAAAAAATAAAAAAATCAACAAATGTAGAAACGGGTCAATCATCAAAACCCTCCAAAAGAAGAGCAACAATGAAGGAGGCTTCGGAAATCCCAATATCAAAAAAGGGAAAAAAATGGTTAGGGTAAATATTTTATTTAATTTATTTTCCAATTATTAAATTTAGTAGAATTTTTTTTATAACAGTTTATTTATGCATATTATTTGTGGCATGAATTTTTTTTTAATGTTTGACATGAAATTGTTGTGACATAAGCATACATATGTATAGTTACTATCATGGAATTGATATTAATTTCATTATTATTTTTATCAAAAAAGATATGAAGCATGTTTAAGATTTGTATGAATCTGACTTAATATTGGTTTATGAATGTGGTATGCAATATGTTTAACATTTGTATGAAGCTTATTCAATTTTGGTATGAACTTGGTATACCTTTTAGCAGGAAAGTTATCATTCAAAATCTCTCATTATGTCTATGAATGTGGAATGAAACATGAATAATATTGATATGAAAACGTGCCTCAATAAGAGTCAAGTTCAAAGTATGTATTTCTATCTTTTAGTGATTTCATCATAAAAATTAATTCACTTTATTTCTTAAAATTATTTTTCTTTCATTTTTGTTTCAATGATTGTGGTATGTACACATCTTTATTTGCTTAATACATCAGCAATGAAATTTTTAATATGAGTTCCATTGATATCGATGCAAAGTATCATCATCAAAGGTACGCCACAATCATATGACAGTGGAAAAAGAAAGAACGATGATAGTGTGATTAGTAAGAGTGAAGTAACTGGAACTGTTGCTAGCAATTTTGGTGGATCCTGCACAGCAAAATAACATGCTCTGAATGCCAACAATTATCCTACACCAAGACCACGAAAATCTAATTTGAGATAGTTGATTGGAGCTTAGACTCTTAAGTATTAAAAGTTTTTTTAAGTTTTGGATGATATATATTTATTTTTTTGCTATTGTTTTAAGTTTTGGATACCAGTTAATATTCATTGTTTTCTTCCAACTATATACAATATGCACTGTTTTCTCAAATTGGATACTAACAATATACAATTTGGATATCAACATTTTATTGGACTTTAGTTTGAAAAAAAATCATAAACATAGTACCAAAATAATTCATATTCATTGTTAAACTTAACATATGAATTAAAGATTGTCTATTATAATTTCGGGATACCAGTTATATAAAAACTGCATACCAATTGGGTTCAACATTAAATAGTTTTAGTTTTGGATATTAATTAGAAACCAAATGAACAACAATTTACATTACATGAAATAAGAGTGCCATAGAATTGGTATTCATTTGTATAAAATTGGTATCCAATTCATATATGATTTTTTTTTACTTCATAATCTAAGACAAAAACTAAAAAAATAAAAAATATATGAAGTTGGTATCCAACCTGTATAAATATTGAAAGAAACGAATCTGAAAATGTAAAACAGTGATCATTATATTTTGTACCAACCTCAATTACTTCATGTTTAATATTTTTTTTTAAAGTTGGACACCAGATGGATACCAAATTAATACTAATTGTAAATTACATTACCAAATACCAGTGTGAATTCAGTTGCATACCAAATGAATACCAATTGCATACCATAATTACCTAATAAATTTCTTAATAAATATTTTTTGGAAAGCAATGAATACACCGTCACAATCAAAATAAAACATGAGTCTAAAAGATAAAATAAAATAAAAAAATTTCACAAACAAATAAACTATGATTTTTTGGCGCAAGGTAATTTGAACACGTCTTCATGTTGTGGCCCTCTCGACGACATGTACTGCAAGTAACTTTAGACCTTTTGAATTTCACATCAACAAACCTCTTCCAGCGTTCAAGTTGCGATCTTCCTACAGTTCTTTTTGAACCAGGCGGCATCAACTTAGGCTCAGAAACATAACTTGGTATATCTCTTCAACAGGGATCACATATGCATCTTCAAAATTCTTCAAGCTATAAAAGGGAGATCAATAATTTGTTTCATGCAGTCTTCTACACCTAAGAACTGACATTCCATGCCCACACGATATCTCATAATTTTGAAATCGCCCGCAACTACATTTATTGATTCTTATGCACACTATGTACCGCTTTGGTCCATCGACAACAACATGCAAATAAATTGTTGATGGTATTACCTAACACAAAAATATAATTGGGTTTAAAAATAAACATTTCCAAGTTTATCCAACATAATAAATAAAGGAAAAATCATATCCTCGTTGTGCTTATGAATCTATGTTTGGATTGTTATCCTCATAAATTCAAGAAGTGATACGACTGGCAACCTCCTTGCTAACCTGTTAACAATATTTAAAGATTCAAGTTTCATACCAACCTAATAGAAATTTCATACAATATCATGCCAAATAGAATACCAAATTAATTCCAACATATAAATATTAATTATAATTCCTTATTTAAACAATATACCAAATTCACATTACATTCAAACCAGAAATCATATCATAAAACATTATAGAATCAAGTATATACATTTCATACACTTTTTGTGGCGCACATTTCAAAAATATATCACTATAACATTATTACTATTTCATACAATGTCATTTATCAAGTAAATACTAAAATCATTCAAATATAATTCCAAAATCGCACACACTCATTGTATAAACAGTATACAAATTTCAAATAAATTTAATGTATTTTCTTTTTTAACCAGATACCTTAAATTAAAAAAAATTCAAACGAAAATTTATTCCAATTTCAAAAAATTAATATGTTATTTGAAAAAATTAATGTTCATACCAAAAAAGCACACAATTTAAATCTATTATACACAAGAAAAATCAAAAAAATTCATTTTCAGTTTCATTATTCTTAATTTTTTTTATAGTCTCAGTAATATCAAAATACAAAAAATAAATCGCACTGAATACTAATTACAAAAAAATAGCATACAAATTACAAAAAACATATACAAAAAATTCATACCAACATTTATTCAAGTTTCACAAAAATTATTATGTAATATGAAGAAACGAATGTTCATAAAAAAAATATCACAATTTAAATGTCACGCCTCAAATCCCATTAAAACAGACATGCACCCGATGCCCTAAAGGCCCGAGAGAACCAACATGTAACATGTGCTTACTATGTATATAACTATGACAATCTTGTGACAAGTTCACATAGGATGCAGCGATACGAACCAACATAAGTACACCCAAAACTTATATACAAGACTTGGCCGTTGAGGCCACAACTTGTTAAGACGCAACTGAACCATATACATAAGTCTACAAAGCCTCTAAGGATAGAAAACCTTAGAGTAGGTTGGACAGACCCTACCTTACCCTTAACTACAATACAATACCAAAATGAATCTACCAAGGACTCAGTAAAGCTCCAAATAAACCTGGAGCTCACCAAAAGTAGTTGAGTCGTGTCCTCCTATTGAGGAGGTCTACTAGCTGGAGTACTTGTGCCTACAGTATGAAATGCAGCGTCCCCCGCGAGGAATGTCAGTACGAAAAAATGTACTGAATATGTAAGACAATAACATATATAAAATAAGAGTTTGAATTAAACCAAGTATCAATATATGTGTGTATGAATCATAACAGAAGACCACCTTTGTTAACTCTTGTGGGATCATGTATGTTACATTCCTGTCTTTACCTTTCTGTGTATTATGATCTTTATAAGGCATGTGATACGAATGGCCAGCTGATCAGTGGTAGAAGAGAATGACCCATGCTAGGCATTCTAACCCATGGGATGCGGTCCTCATAATTACACAAATTGGGATCGGCCCATCCTAGGCTTTGCCCCTGAGCTGCCTATACCAATTAGGATCGGCCCATGCTAGGCTTTCGCCCCTAAGCTGCCACCCTTAATAATACAGATTGCTTCACTTAGATTCTTTAATCTTTGAGATTGTTGTTTTGGTGGTCATAATCATTTTTTATATTTAGAATTACGGACCAGTAGTAGAAGACATGAAAATAATACTTCAAGGCAGTAACAATGACATAAGGAGCTATGTAACATCAATGCATTACTTGTGAGCTTAAATGACACAATTGACTTCAACTGACTAAGATGAGGATTCACCAAACTTGCTTTTACAAATACCATTTCCATACAAACACATAGGAGGATAATTACACAAGTATAGAGTAGTAAACATATAATGAAGTAATTCTATACACTAAGGAGAGGGGGAAATATTGTTAGTTGTTTGGAGATCGTACGCTGTCACTATGTTTCCTTTACTAGGAATAGAACCTAGGAAATTCACTTATTGATATTAATTGCAAGTGCCAAATTTCACGCCGAAGAATATTGAATCGAATAGCCTTACATACCTTATCCTCTGACCAATACAACTATCACGATTTAGCCTCCCCTTTCAGGTGTTAATCTCTAATATAAGTCATGATAAACTTAAATTAGCAGCTATCACACCGTGAGCCTTGTAAAATAGTAGCTAACTTTAACGGATAATGAGCTCATACAACCATTAAAATAATGTGTATCACCACACCCTCCTTCTCTGCCCAATACATACATTATATATCCTTTTCCAAGATTACCCAAACTGCACCAACAACAATACACATAAAACAGCCTCAAATATTCTTTATCATACAACCAATTATTGAACTCACCACCCCCTTGAGTTCTTTACGACAGCACACCCATAAATCCTCACTCAAACTCATACATAAGGAGGAAGAAAATAGAGCAGTCACCTTACTTCAATTTCGGCAACTTCTCCTTATAACTTGAATTCCTCTAGAACTTCAACTTCTCTTCACACTTAAACCAAAGAAGAAGAGAAAAGTATCTTAATAATTAAGGAAAGTGAGCAGTAACTTGTGAGAACTTCTGCCTAGTACTTATAATTAAGCATGAATAACATGTTTTCTAGTCTTCCATGGGAGAATTAAGCTAAATCCATAAGTTTTTCTCTTACCTTGGTTTGCAGATATGAGGGTTTATTCAAGAACTCTAGAAGGAACTTTAAGGCTGTTGTTTTAATCCTTAAGAGAAAAGAGAGAGAGAGCTGGAGTTAATATTCAATATGTCTGTTAAAAATGAGTGAGAATAGCAGCCAATATATCTTATATTGAGCTTTCTTCACCTTTGAGAATATTCTCTAGAACCTCTTTTTTTTGGTCCATTTTCAGCCACTAATTGGTCAAGTAGGTGATGCACCTACCTATGTACATCAAGCAGCTCAAAAGGTCAAACTAGGTGATGCACCTACTTGCTTTCACTTGGGCTTAAATATATTGGACCTTGGCAGATTTGGCTGCTGGGCTTTAATTACATTTTCATTTTATTTAACTTAGTTTGGGCCTCAAGTGAGTCCATTAGCGTAGGCCCAAATTTGATCCATAAACCTTGGCCTTTTTAACTAGATCCATATAGCTCAAGTAGGTGATGCACCTACTTGGTCCTTTGGACTGGTCAATAAGTCAAAGTAGGTGATGCACCTACTTGTCACCTACGAGCTTAGTTAAGTCAAGCAAGCAGCTCACTTATTTTATTCCATTTTCTAAATATTAATCCATTTTGCTTTAACTTAGCACTTAACTTTCAACTTTAAGCTCAATTACCACCTTACTGTCTCGAGTTTAAATACTCCCCTTAAAGTTAACCTGCAGTACACATGCTGAAACGTGCAAGGCATCACATCACCTTCCGATCTAGTTTAAACCAACGCTAATCATATAAGAAACATGGTCTCTCACCTATACTTATGGCTATGTCAAGTATCACAAGAATAGAACAAGCATATGCATAATACGGGCTGTTACATTAAATAAATTATACACAAGAAAAATCAGAAAATTTGATTTTCAGTTTTATTGTTCTTAAATTTTATTTTTTTTACGTTTCATTAGTATAAAAATACAAATAATAAATCGCAATGAATACTAACCAGAAGAATCCCATCTATCACCATGTTATATTAATATCGATAAGAAGCCGTTCATTACAACTAAATGAAGATTATTGAACCAAAACTATTTGGAACTAGTGGTGAATGACGCCAATTACACGGAAAAAAATCGAGAAGAGAGAAAAGTTTGAACAAAAGAAGAAAATATAATTTTTGAAATATTTTTAACTGATTAGAGTAAAAAATGGAAAATAAATATTCTTATTTTGTTTAGAATCTCCTAAATTTATGGCAATTATTAATTATCATTAATGTATTCAAATTAATTACTACAACTATTTCCGTTTTTTACTTTTTATTACTTTTTAAAAATCATTTTTTATTATTATTTTAAAACTTTTGAACAAAAGAAGAAAATCTGGTTTTTGAAATACTTTTAACTGATTAGAGTAAAAAAGGAAAACATATATTTCTATTTTGTTTTGAATCTCCTAAATTTATGGCAATTATTAATTATCATTAATGTATTCAAATTAATTACTACTACTATTTCCCTTTTTTACTTTTTATTACTTTTTAAAAATCATTTCTTATTATTATTTTAAAACTTTTTTCAATAAACTGTTATAACCTGAAATTTTTATTGTTACAACTTGAAAGTATTATTCTACTGTCATAACTTGAAATTACTAGTCTTATATATGTCATTTATAAAATTTTCACTTTTAATAGCTCCAATTTCATCCAACCCACCCACTTGACACATCTACATTAAATCATAATGTTTTCGTTCACAGATTAGAGGTTTTGTTTGTTAAATTGGTGGTTATAATATTGATTGGGTATTATAATTATATTAGGAGAAAAGTATGATGAAGGACAAATAATAATTAACCGTCTAAGGGTAAATATGTACCTAAAGTTGGATGAAAGAGATAAATATGTCAAAAAAATATACGATGAAGTGCAAATAAAAATCTTTTCTGAAAGTACAAAGGCAAATATGAATTTTTTCTGATTTGACAATTCAACAAAAAAAAGAAGAAGAGTGTAATACATTCATTGTTGACGTGGCAAAATAATAAACTAGCTTATTACAAGTGGTATTTTGAGTTAAAATAGGGAAAAATCTATGTAAATCAAAACAAAATAATATTCTATAAAACGTAATTTGCACCCATTCTGAATTTTTAAAAAATCGCATCTTTTGAAAAAACAAAATCAAAAAATCTGGAAAAAAAAGAGGAAATATTATTTTAAACAAAATAAAAATAACATTCTCAAAAATATATTAAAAAAGAAATTAAATGAAACTTAAATAACATTCTCAAATTGGCAAAAAGTTTCACTTAGATATTGATTCTAAAAAAACTTGTTTTCTTGATCTTTTCACATGCTTGTTTAGTACAAAATTCACACAATTTGACAATTTTGAACTCTATTATAAGAATTTTAAATATATAACTTTCAAAATTGACATACCTAAGTAAAATTTTATACTAATTTGAAATGATTGCATTATTAATCGTTGGTGTTTTCATAATAGCAAGGTGCTCCTTTTATTGGAATACTCATTTATATTTTTGATTGATCCTATTATTTTTGCAAGAAATATAATGTCATTTCTTTCCGGAAACTATTAGAATATTAGGGAATGTATATGTTCAACCACGTTAAATTGAAAAATAGGGAGACATGGGATAGGCCACTTTATTTTTAAGCATCATTTCGTAACAAGTGCCTTTGAAAACCACTTTTGTCATTTTAAAGCAATTTTTTATTTATTATAGAATAGAATAAATTCGTAAGGGTAAGATACTCAATTCTAGTAGCATCAAAAGTTTCTTCAAGATAAGTACTAATATAATACCTTGAAATTCCTTATAGTTCTATTTGTTCGATAGTCCCTTCTAGAAATGAGTTTTAGAATTAAATAATTTGAAAATATATATTTTTAATCTTTTATTATTATCTACAAATAAAGGTGATCGTTTAAGTTGCAAGCAAATAAGCACATAAATAACAAGTGAATAAAACAAAATTCATAATGAATTACTAAAAATGAGTGCAAGAAAAATTATATAAAATAGTTGTAAGATTGAAGCAAAAGTTTTGTTTTAAAATATTTATGATTAATCTGTGTTTTTACTTGACTAATACAATGAAATCATCTTTTGGATGGAAATGATGAAAAAGATTCCGAATTTCAAAGCCAACCATATGTCAATTTGACAAACTACACGTCACTCCTCTAAATCCCTACACAAAAATCTAAGAAAAAATAAAAATGTTAAAATTTAAATCGAGAAAATAGACAACAAAAACAACAAGAAAAGCCGTTGTTTGGACAATATTTTATAAGTGTCAAAATTAAAATTGGGAAAAAAAGTATTTTAAAAAATAGCGTTTAAAAAGGATTTTTATGTTGAAATAAAAATTCACTTTTTTTTGTGAATGAGAATCTCAATATAAGTTTTCCAGTATTTTGCTAATGTTTCAAATATGAAGTTTTGGTAACTAAAAATTATTAAATCATCATTTACAATATTAAACTTCAATATTTGTAAATAATGAAATATTTATTACTTATGGTCTGACTTAAATTTCTAACAGGTTTTCCCGTTATAAGTATCTTTTAATTGTTATCCTTTCCATATGGTTCAAATTATTAAATAATTGTGATTACGTTTTGGTAAATAATAATTATTTGATATTTATGCTAGAAGTACGTAAAAATTAACGTAAATACCATAGTCATGAAAATGTTAGTATTAAATAAGTCAAATTGATAACTTATAACTTGTGTCGCATCATCAATATTACTAAACAAAACAAAATAAATTAACTTAAGAGATTCAACATTTAGTCAAAAGATTATAACTTTAGCTTAAACTATTTTAGCAGAGATCTAGTTCCAATATTTTGAATAGTCATAGAGATTGTGCTCCATATCTTCCTCACACCAATATTTTGAATAGTCATAGAAATTATATTACAGGGTAAAAACTACATTTAAACTTCAGAAAGAATGTTTTATGAGGTATTTTAATTGCGCAAAGGTCGTATGTCAAGTGTTAAAATCAAGTAAGTTGTAAAATAAAAGCCGGCAAAAGTTAGTGTAAATTATATTAAGAGTTTTCTAAAAAAATTGGGCCAAATGTCTCAAGGATTATATCCCAATGTATGAGGAGTTGGAACGTCCATAACTTATCAAATTGAAGGTCTACGAGTCAAGTTTTCAACACACTAAATCGTTCATCCACACAACTTCAGAATAAAAAGATGTGAAATTGTGCAAGTAGACACCTCGAGGAGGGTCCCCCCACCCCCGAGCCTCAAAGTCGGTGGTATTTTCGAAATACCACCTTCTTCGTCTTTTTTTCATACAAACTAGATGAAAAACCACAAAAATCATGAGCAAAGCTTTTAAATACTCTTTGGGAATTAAGTTTCTCAATTCATAAATTTAACGAAAATTGTTCTATATTGCGAGCTCATCATTGTGGTATAGTTTTCTTGTCGATTTAGGCTTCGTTGGTTGTTGATACAAGGAGACAAATTTTTAAGGTTCATATTTCAAACATTCTCTCCTTCATAATTTCCTGTCCTAGTATCATGTTTATAAATTTCTGAGCCATGAAGTAGTGTCTTGGGTATCGTGGCTTCGGAAAACCCCTTTGTCTTATTAAAATTGATTATTATTATTGTTATTGTGTAGGATGGTGTTAAAGGGTTGGAGGGATTGGGGGTTGTGTGATTCTGATAGAAGTCGCGTATTGAATTGAACGACGACACCTTGTTATATTGCCTCAAGAGCTTGTCGCTCCTTCGAAATGTTATTGGAATATCTTCATTGGATATTAGTTGTTGTTTATTGTTGTTATCTGACTCATTTTATGCTTTGAACTTGGCTGGTCAGCGGTGTGGTATTAAAGTCTTACCAACTAGGTATAATTCGTTCTTGTAGCCATGTTGATTCTCTCTTTATTACATAACCTTTGGTTGATCAAGCTTCATCGAGACACCTTCGGGATTTGATTGAATGGTATGTAAAGGCTATAATTTTTCTTCTAGAATGATTCATATGGCTTAAGCTTGTTATGGCTTATATTGTCTTTACATGACTTGTATCCTTATTCTATTGAGTATTGGATTTGTTATCTTAACATGATATAGTGTTAATCTGTAGGACTTTATCATTGACTTAACGACCTAGAAAAATATGTTATGATTATGCTTAGTTGCATGTGATTACTTGCTATTGTTATAATGTTTTATGATTGTCGCTTTATGAACTTGGTTTGGCCTCAATAGACACTAATATTGCAGGGTTCTTGAGCCTACCAGTTGATTGATATACAGTGACTACTGACCAAATAGATCATACCTCCGAACATATAAGATTGTGCCTTATAGGCCAAATAGATAGTATCTATGCGACAAGCGTGTTGTACCCTATAGGGAAATACATATATATTATACCATAGTGTCTAAGATATGTACGTTAATTCACGACACATTTGGATAGTTCAGATCAGATAATCATTTGGATTTAGGTAAGGAGGCCAATTGGATATTTAGCGACTTTTTGTACTTGTTAGGACATAATGATTGTGTGATATTTGTATCTATTGGACTTATGAAGGCAAGGTCAGATTATTCCTTGTTATGTGTTTATATTGTCTTATTGTAGAGAGGTAAGGTATTATATTTTTGTTTTACCCCTACCCTTTTCATTCAGTCTTTATATTTCAGTTTCAGTTTCAATTTGTCATACATGCTCGGTACATTATTTTTTACTGAGGCTCCTTGTGTGTGGGCGTTGTATTCATGCTTGTAGGTATTGAGCAACGATCAGAAAGACCTATCAAGTAGCACTGTCACCTATCCAACAGATTGGTTGACTCCTTTCTTCCAGAGGTTGGCAAAGTCTTATAGGTTTACTTGTTTTGCTATTTATAGATTTTGAGTAGGTCGGGGTCATGTTCCATCCAAGTATATAATTCATAGTAACTTATAGACTATTGTGTTGGATTGTATCATCACGTTATTGGTCATGTTGGTTTTCTTTGTTGGATGACCGATGTTTGACAGTTGTTAGATGGATTTTTTGGATATATATGATGGCCTCAGTGGCCCCAACAAGACTTGTGTGCTTGATGAATATTATTTTTTGTGAACTGTTGGGAGTAGTTGTTTTCTTTATAAAGTTGTTGACAGAGGACTCGTCGATCGAGGGCATAGTTTTATGAGAAGATATACTTATTTCTTTAATTGTGTTGATTGTTATGCAACATGAACAAATAGTTCAGTAGGATTGTGTCTCTCGGATTGGGACATGACATATTAAGTATTTGTTTAAGTTAATTATATTTTAGCTTCCTCTTGCACTTCATAAAATGACAATTTAATCCTCAGCAGCTTGCCAGTATCAAGGTCTGCTTAGGGTTATTCATGATCCTAAGTGTCGATCACAATTACGATATAGACTCGGATCATGATAGATGCTGAGAAAAATCTTAACAACATGAGTGAATATAAAGGCAGTCAAGTAGTGATGATCATAAATAATTCAAAAAAATGTGTGTACCTCATATCGGAAACGCGATGTTTGTCCTCCATCATAGTTTGAGATAATTGGAACTTCAATATGTCTACCATATTCTAAGTATGAAGAAACTATTAGTGTCGCAACTAACAACTTTTATAAACTATATCCTATTCAGGTTGAATGACATAAAATTGTATGTAAATTTGATAGTTACAAACTCACTGATCATGGAGGAAAAAATATTCAAGTCAATCTATATCATTTCGGTCAAAACATCTTGTGTGGTATTTGATGAAGCACCAACAGTGAAGTGTGAAGAAATAACCCTAGTAGATTCAAGAGAATTGGACCTAATACAACTTAAACTTGAAGAAGAATAACAAGAAAATAAGGCAAAATCAAAATAAGAGGTATGTAAAAACATAAATCGCATACAAAAGAGATATCTTCAAAAGAAGAAAATAAGAGTCTATAACAAACTGAAATATAGCAAACCCCATAACAGTTGCAGGAAGGAGTCTAAGGAGCCCTACAACTTCAACTGAGACAGTCAAAACGTTTGAAATATCCAAACAATTAATATATCGATGTAGCATTAGTTGAGGTGGTCAAGATGAAAGAGATTACTATCTTTGAAAAAACTTCAAAAAGTAGGAATGAGACTTATACATAAGAGGTTAAGATCCTCAAAGAGCATTGACATTGTGATGATGGCAGAGTTTCAAGAATCAAATAGACACATATATCAAATTAATTTGATGTTGGGTGAGTGTTAAAAATTCATCACCAACTTGATTAACATTTAAGATATTTCAACGAAGAATCTAAAATATTCAAGAGTAATAGAGAATTAAATGAAGAACTCTAGAATAAGCGTTCTAGAGAGAAAAATCCAAAAAATATTCTAAAAATGATGATTCTAGAATAAAATAGCTGGAGGAAATTTTTTATAGTAAAATAGTAAATACCCTAATTAGATCCTTCCATCATCGCCTATAAATAGAGATGATCGTTTGAGTTGTAAATAAGCAACAAGTGAGTAAGAATAAAAGAAAATTGCTAAGTTGTGAGAACAAAAAAATTATGTGAAAAAATTATAAGAACAAAGCGAATCTTTGCTTTACAATAATAAAATTCAAGTTATTAATTGACAATAATAAAAATAATTAATCATTTTTGGGAGAGAATTTATATATTGTGAACTTACGTTATTTAAACTAATATTTTACTTGACAAATATAATGAGTTCATCAAACCGTTTTTCGCTGAAAATGACGAAAAAGATTTCGAATTTCAAAGGCAACCATATTGATATTTGACAAGCTACATGTCACTCCTCTAAACCCTCCACAAAAATCTAAGAAAAAACATTTAACTAAAAACCCATAATATAAATTAAATACACGACAATAATAGTCGTTGTTTGGACAATATTTTACAAGTGTTAAGATTAAAATTGGGAAAAACATATCGCAAAAAAAGAAATGACGTTTAAAAATGAAAATTTACGTTGAAATAAAAATTCCTTTTTTTTTTTTTTTTTGTAAAGAAGAACCTGAATATAAATTTTCAACATTTTGCTAATGCTTCAAATATGGAAGATTTTGGTAAGTAAAAAATATTAAATCATCATTTACAAGATTCAACTTCAATATTTGTAAATAATGAAATATTTATTATTTATGGTCCGACTTAAATCGAGAACATGCCTTTTCCATTATAAGTATGTTTCAATTTTTATTCTTCCATATTGGTTCAATTTTATTTAATAAACTATGATTACGTTTTGGTAAATAAAATTATTTGATATTTATACTAAATAGTACACGAAAATTAACATAAATACCATCGTTTTGAAAAATGTTAGTATTAAATAAATCAAATTAATAACTAACATAACTTGGGTTGCATAAAATATTATTAAGCAAACCAAAATAAATTAATTTAAGAAATTCAACGTTTAGTCAAAAGATTACAACTTTAACTTAAACTATTCTAGTAGAGAGTTCCAATATTTTGAATAGTCATAAAGATTGTGCTCCGTATCTTCCTCAACCAATATTTTAAAAATAATAAAGAGAAGATATATATAAAAAAGTTACTAGCAGCAATATTTTCTCCAATCTATATTAAATAATAAATTATTGAGATTTTAGGAAAAAATATATGGTTAAATAAATATATACTAGTCAATTAGTTATTATAATTATAGTTTTAGTTAATTAATTATCACTCGCGATCAACATTCATCAATAATTATGTGGGTTGTGGGTTTTTATTTTGTATAATTCGCACGTTTGTATAATTCAGAATTTGTATAAATATAATTTGTATAACTTTTGTATAGTGTAATTTTGTATAATATAATTTGTATAACTATTTAGAGTTCAGATGTTTGTGTTTGTATAAATTCGTTATTTTGAGTTTATACAAAAATAGCTCAATCATACAAATGTATCAGCAAATTATATAATTGAGACAACTTAAACTGTAGCTACAACCCGTAAATATGTAAATTATAGCTATGAAGCATAATTAAATTTACTATAGTGGGCGGCTATTTGCGAAAATTCTCCTTTTTTATAATTTATTAAAGGAATTTATTCAAAATTCAAAAAAATTTAGAAAATTGTATATAATAGCAAACTATTAATTCAAATTAAATGTCATAACCACAGTTTGATTTAATTGTACCCCGTAGTAAACTGTTGTTATTTCGCCTCTCTCCCTGGTGAATCTCGCTCGCCACTCTCGGCAGTGTCTCCCTCGCCTCTCTCGCTTTTATACAAACACAAATGTATAAAATGTGTTTGTGTTTGTATAAAGCGAGAGAAAATTATATATGTACATATATTTGTGTTCCCCTCTCTCCCTTTCCCAGATCTCACTCGTCTCTCTCACTTTATACAAAAACAAGTGTATACATTGCGTTTGTGTTTGTATAAAACAAGAGAAAATTATATATATACATATATTTTTGTTCCCCTCTCTCCCTTTCCCAGATCTCGCTCGCCAGTCTCACTCGTCTCTCTCATTTTATACAAACACAAATGTATACATTGCGTTTGTGTTTGTATAAAGCGAAAGAAAATTGTATATACAAATACATATATTTTCGTCCTATACACTTATGATTATACAAATACAGATTTTTTCCCTCCCCAGTTTTCTTTTGTCTTTCTCTCTTTTTTCGCTTTATACAAACACAAATTATACAATTGATTCTTTTGTATATGTATTACCGAAACAGATTATACAATTGCTTCTTTTATATATATGTATATCGAAATATACATATTAATAGTCATAGCAAACATAAAGTTTGTTATAAAGCGCAATTATGCAAATTATAGCTATAATATATAAATATGATTTTGTGTTTGATATATGTGGAAGTTGCTCAAAAAATTATTAAGATTTTTTTTATACTTACCTTTCATTTACTGATATTGAAGTTTTAACTATTTTATATAAAAAATTTTAAAATAGAAAGTACCTTAATATGTTTTGCATAATTAGAGTATATTTAACGTGCTCCCCTGTTGCCAGTCATTTAAATTATAAATTATAAATTATAAAACCCATCACGCACCGTCAATTGACCCTCACTAATTCAATCAACGGCTGAGAATTAATCAGAAAGAACATCACGAAGCTCCATGTGTCACCTGTGGACCCCACTACCCATCCCTTCCACCTTCTATAGTTTTCTCCGCTTCCATTCCTCCCCTTCTCCGATCACCCTTCCCCCCCCCACCACCCCTAACCCCTCTGTTATATTTATACAAAAAAAACACTAATTTCAAGAAAATGGGTTGTTTATTGAACTTAAACTAACTTAAATTTGGTATCTTTTTGTTGTTCTATTTATAGAAAACTCTGTTTTTTTTCTTCTTCTTAATAATATAGAGTATATCCTCTGACAATATACAGATACAAGTGTATTTGTATATGTATTTACAGAGCTAGGGTTTGATTCTTGAGATTTGATTAGCTGAAAAGTGAATAAATAAGGTGATTTGGAGTCATCAAAAGCACCCAATAAGTTGGTGAGTAATAATTATTCAGCTGTAAATACATACATACATACATACATGTCCATACAAAGGCGTAGGAAGGGCACAGAAAACAAGAAAACAGAGCCGGAGTATGAAGAATTTAAGGAGAAGAAGAGTAATGGAAGTTTGAGGAAGAGAAGGGGAAGATGGAGTTGTGTGGATGGTTGTTGTTGGTTTGTTGGTTGTATATGTTGTATATGGTGGTTATTGTTGTTTCTTTACAACGCAATGCCGGCATCTTTTCCACAGTATGTGACGGAGGCGATAACGGGGCCATTGCCGGATCCACCAGGAGTCAAATTGGCTAAGGAAGGGTTAAGAGCTAAGCATCCAGTGGTATTTGTACCTGGGATTGTCACTGGTGGACTTGAGTTGTGGGAAGGACATCAATGTGCTGAAGGTTTGTTTAGGAAGAGACTATGGGGTGGTACTTTTGGTGAATTGTACAAAAGGTACCTTTTATCTTCTTTCTTTTCTAGTCCATCAAATTTGTGCTTTTTTAGAATGTTCTGATGTTAGCCTTTTATGATGTTCTGGAGGTTGATTACACTACACTATACAGTGATTTTATCAATGGATTTATTGAGTTCAGGGGAAATACGTGAGTAAGGTGTTCTTAGTTGTTGATGGAAAAAGTTCTGAAAGCTGAAAAGATTCAATCTTTACTACTTTTTTCCACAATTCCTTGTGACTATAGTTGGCTCTTAATTTTCTCTCTTTCTTTTTGTTTGGTTTTCACTAAAAAGCAACAAAAAGAACAGTGGATCTTGGGCTGGTGGGATTTATGGCATTTATTCTGCAAATTCGGATTTTGAGTTAGGCAAGTACTTTTTTCTAACTTTGTTTTTGAAAAAATTTCAAGCTATTGCCATTAAGTAGAGTAGGCTAATGTGGCAGCTAAATTAAGTGTTGGTGGTAGGGGAGTGAGTTATGCTTCCTTTTTTATATATTTCCTCTTGAAAGCTGTAACAAATATTGGATAAAGACCAATTGACTTATGTCTGAATCTTCTGCTTCTACACTTTTGCTTATGAAGCGCCTTCTCTTTGTCGAAATAAAATGCAGACCTCTTTGCTGGGTGGAACATATGTCACTTGATAATGAAACTGGATTGGATCCTTCTGGTATAAGGATTAGACCTGTCTCTGGGCTTGTAGCAGCTGATTACTTTGCTCCAGGTTATTTTGTTTGGGCTGTTTTAATTGCCAATTTGGCTCGCATTGGATATGAGGAGAAAAACATGTATATGGCTGCCTATGATTGGAGGATCTCATTTCAGAACACTGAGGTACTGTGAACTCTGAAAGAAGCACATGTGCAGTTTTCGCTGTTGTTCTGGTGTTTTATGATTTGCTAGTCTATGTTTCCTTGCAATATCTGACCCAGAGTTACGAAATATGTGTATCTGCACGTCTAGCGACTACCATTGCAAAATGATAACCCATCATTTTTTCTCCCAAAATCTGTAGGTGCGAGATCAAACTCTAAGCAGGATTAAAAGTAACATAGAACTCATGGTGGCTTCGAGTGGTGGGAAGAAGGTGGTTATAATTCCGCACTCAATGGGTGTTCTATACTTCTTGCATTTCATGAAATGGGTAGAGGCGCCAGCTCCAATGGGTGGAGGAGGTGGATCAGATTGGTGTGCTAAACATTTAAAAGCAGTAATGAACATTGGAGGACCCTTTTTGGGTGTCCCGAAAGCAGTCTCAGGTTTATTCTCAGCTGAAGCCAAGGATATTGCTGTTGCCAGGTTTCTTTCTCATTAATGAATAGTTTGCTTTCTATTAAAATAACAGTAATTATGTTGCACTCTCTTCTTTTGAAATGTCTAATTGTTGAGATAAAAACTGGGACACAAGTTCCACTGAACCCAGTAGCTTTTGCTCAACAATTGTGTCGTGTTAAATTAGGTCTTAGGCCTAACTCACACCCCAAAAGCTAGCTCAAAGGGAGGACGATTGCCCAAGTTTTATAAGGAGTTCATCCATCTCATTAACCACCAATGTGGACTTTTTTGGCTTTAACACCCCACCTCACGCCCAGTGCTTAGCATTTGGTGCGTGGGCATTTTTTGGGCAATTTTTTTATTTTTTTATCCCCAATATTGGGTGAGATGGGCCCCTGCTATGATACCATGTTGAAGTGTGTGACCATCTCATCTAAAAGCTTATGCTTTTAGATGAGATGACCACACACTTCAACAGTGTTAATAAATACATTTTATGTGTACAAATGGTAAATTTAGAACCCCGTTATTAGCACTTCATCGTACTAAAATCCAAAATTCATAAATTTGTAATCCTGGCTCCACCTTTCTAAGTGGTTCTTGACGTTCACCGAAAGATAAATAATCCATAACATGCAATTCTTATACTATGATCAAGTTCCCAACACCAAGGTCCTAATAGTTTTGGCTTCTACCTTCTCATATTTAGAAAAAATAGCTTATCGTTATACTTTGGGGTTCAGAAAGGATCCTAACCTTTACCTGTTGGTTATGTTTTTCTACCTGCAATCAGGTAAACTATTCCAATGAATGAAACTCACATGATGTAATTCAAAGGAGCATTTCTGTGCAGGCCTCCCAACTATATTTCACAGTAACACATGGCCATACTTCAGATGTCTATAAAGGGTCTAACAAGGCAGTTTCTCTTGTTAGGTTCTTCCTCATGCTACTTACTAGCTTCTTTCTTGATTCTTCCTTCGTCTGAATTAATCACTGTTGTGGTCGTCTTTTGTCATAGTTGTAAAAGAGGGTGTTAGTGGCTTTCACAATTTGCTACTGCCGTGTAGATTTTAATGAAGAAGTTCTTTACTTTTTCTATTTCTTTCTTCTGTATAAATGGAGGGTGAGAGGGATAGAAATAGAATGGACAAGAGATGGAAAATAAAATTTGTGCTCCAATAGGTACAAGAGCTACTAAAACTATGTTTTAGATAATGTTTTTAGCATCCCTTTCCTCTTGCTCCTTGTTGGTAATCACCTGTGAGGTTGTATATCCCGACTTCGCTCGACTAGAGTAAGATGTACCACATTCTTGCCCGTAGTGTTAAGAGCACAGAGAAGAAAAGATGTTAATCCTTTTGTACCCTTAACAAATCTAATTAATT
Source organism: Solanum piurae (assembly GCA_029582685.1). NCBI lineage: Eukaryota > Viridiplantae > Streptophyta > Magnoliopsida > Solanales > Solanaceae > Solanum > Solanum piurae. Next base: position 977 of record JAJOOO010019124.1, on the reverse strand, counting down.
TCCTCTATGATACTATTCTGAAGCTATGTTCTTTTGATCATCTTATCTCTTCTAGTGAGTGTGTTTGCATCTTTTTCTCAAGGGGAATGTATAATGCACATGCAAGACAGTGATTGCGTGCACACGTATGCTTTTTGCTGTGTGCAAGAGATGTGTTACCACCATTGCCTAACCTGGAGTTCCCAGCCTTTCGTTTATCTGCGAGAGGCATTCTTGAGCTAAAGTAGAAATTGCCCCTTCTGCAGGTCTATGGCCCCAAGTTTCTTAGAAAATGAAATGTTCAACTTTCAAACTTTACAGCATGTAATGCGAATGACTCGCACATGGGATTCAACAATGTCAATGATACCTAAAGGTGGGGACACAATCTGGGGTGGACTGGATTGGTCCCCTGAAGAAGGCCACGAGTGTAATGAAAAGAAGCCAAAGAACAATAGCACCCAGACATCAGAGAGTGACAGGACAAGAAAGTCAGCTAATGCTACTCGTGTGAAGTATGGAAGATTAATATCATTCGGGAAGCATGTAGCTGATTTGCACTCATCAGAGATTGAGAGGATTGACTTCAGAGTAATGTTCTTACTTTAATTTTGGATTTTAACCAACTACTATCTGTAGGGTAAAAACTTACTTGAACTTTCATGTTCTTAAATTACATTATGACCCATTAACACCAGTGTGGAAAGATGCTTAGACCTAAATCCTCACATGCCGACCAAAAATAAAAGGTACCAACAGGCTGTCACAAATGTGTTAAATATACAAATAATCTTTTTTGTATCAGCTTCCCATATGTAGTGAATATGCATCCTTTGCTCTACTTTCCAATGTAGAGGATGGGGAAGGCCTGGTGACATGAGACACAAATGGAATAAGAAGAGAACATTTTCTCTTTCATATAAGTCTCAAGTTGGATGTGATACCTTATCGCGGCGGGGGCGGGGGGGGGGGGGGGGGGGGGGGGGGGGGGGGGGGGG